>CM025854.1:14942614-15011853 GCA_003952965.2 Morella rubra
CCATTGATGAAAATCCACACGAAAAATTGGGAGAAAGGACAATCGATTCTACGAATGCTCGTAGGAATTCATCGTCAACTAGTAGTCAAAACATAGATTTCTTAGTATTTTGGAAAATACCATCCATGAATGTCCACGGACTTACCAAATCAAATGAGACTACTTCGGATAAGAAGCCATTATCTATCATCTCCTCTCGAGACATAATATAGCCCAAAAGGTTCAGAAGTCATAGTCCCCCCTTATTAGCAGTGGTCTCAGCCGGAGTCAAAAGCCACTGGTTGAACAAAACAATTATACCAACCAGACCTCCAGACCATAGGTAATCGTCTAGATAAGATTAAGCTTAAGCTTATGGTCAATCCTCAATCATAGAAAAACCTTTACTTCAGTGCCTAGTAAACCCATAGGTTAAAAACCTCCGACCAGTCAGCTCTAAGTAAAGTCACCAGATGTTAACCGAGTAACACCTAGTAAAAACAGAGAGCAAGAAACCTTCTTCCTCTCACCAAGTCAGTACCCTTAATTAGGTAGAAGTCACCTCTAAGTCAGAAACGGTATCCGACTTAGATCTCCAAGTAAATGAACTTGAAAAACAGTTCAAACAACTAGAAGTCAATAGGATTCACATTCGTCCTAATCCTATTCCCTTAACCAAGAATTGGTATAGGAAACAACTCCTCCTGATCTTCAATTCAAAGAAAGGAATCCCATAGCAATTCTCTGTTTCTTAATAAGTTATATGAATGGAATATTGATGGATTTCTGAGCAGGAAATCCTCAATACTCCAGCATATGACATGGTAGCAAATAGCTACTTAGTAAACCATTCCTTAAGTCATCCTGAAATCGTAGAACTTCTCATCTCTGGTTTCACAGGTTCTCTTCGACAGTGGTGGGAAAAATACCTCACTGACAATAATTGTAGTCTAATCCTTTCCGCTGTTCAGCATGATGAGGAAGGGCTACCAATTTTCGATGAAAAATCAGGTCAAGGTGTTAGTGATGGTATCAATACTCTGGTATATACCATTATTAAACATTTCATTGGTACTTCCTAGTAACATTACCTCTAGGATTCACGACCAGTTAAGTAATCTCAAGTGTCCAACCCTTAGTGATTTTCTTGGTATAAGGATGTCTTCATTCCCGTGTCATGCATAGGGATGATTGTAAGAACCCTTTTGGAAAGAGAAATTCATTAATGGTCTACCAAATCTCTTTGCCCATAAGATCCGAGAAGTCTTAAGTCAACCCTCAGGTATCATAGATTATGAAAACCTGACATATGGTGATATTGTTAGTACCATCAATAAAGAAGGTCTTAAGATGTGTATTAACATGAAAATTAGTAATCAACTTAGCAAAGATAGAAAGAAAGCTAAGTATGAAATGGTAATTTCTGCAAACAGTATGGTCTGCCTCCCATAGCACCATCCCGTAGGAAATCCCAGAAAGAGAAATCCTCTTTCAAAAAGTCAACTAGATACCACAAGAAATCTTCTAGGAAGTACTCCACCTCCTGAAGATAGTAAACCAGTAAGAAAATTTTTAGGAAACGGTCAAACCCGAAATCTCCTAAAAACAAAAGTAAAATCAATGTTACAAATGTAAAAAATTTGGTCATTACAGTTCTGAATGTCGTGTTAAGGAAAAAATTAATTCCTTAGACATCCCAGAAATGAAAAGGCAAACTTTTTGCCATTTTAGAGTTAAGAGATTCTAGTGGTAGTGATCTAGAAATCGACGACATCCCGTCCTCTAGTTCTAGCTCCAACCCTAGTACCGACACAAAGTCTGACACCCTTACCCAAAATTAGGATGTCAAGATAGTTGTTGTAACCCAGGAAAAACTCTTAATGTCATAAGTAAACAAGAAGAATTGTTGATCGATTTGATCGACAAAGTAACAGATCCTGAGCTCAAGGCTCAGTATCTCACAAAGTTAAAACACACCTTGCAAAGGCAAGAAAGTAAATTAAAATTCTTAAACCTCAAATCAGTCTTAATAAAATCTTAGACAAGTTTAAGAAACCTCTAAACCACCCTTCAAGATTTAACTGAGGTCAACAAGTTAAAAAAAATTCGAGAATTAAAAGAACAAAATAAAACTCTTAACAAGAAGTCCTCTTCTTAAAATCAACCAAAGTTTAAGAACATAGTCAACCAGAGTCTAACGACTGAAGATACTACTTCCCTGTCATCCCTTAGATGAACCGAAAGTAGTAACCAGTTTCTTAAGTATCATCAATAGAATGCATTTCCAGAAATGGCATTCTAAAGTCACCATCATAGTCAACTCTGAATACTCTTTTGAGGTTGTTGCCCTTATAGATTCAGGTGCTGATCTTAACTGTATTCAGGAAGGATTAATCCCCACCAAGTACTTCGAGAAGACAAAGGAACGTCTTCTCTCTGCCAATGGTAGTTCGATGGGTATTAATTACAAGTTAACCAAAGCACACATTTGCAAAGATAATGTCTGCTTTAAGTCACCTTTGTTTTGTAAAAAACATGCCTGACCAGAAAGTCATTTTAGGCACTCCTTTCATTTGTCTGTTGTATCCTTTCACCACAAGTAGCGAAGGTCTCACAACCAACATCTTTGGTCAGAAAGTCACCTTTGAGTTCGTTAGTCCTCCACGGCCTAGAGAACTTGCCTTGTTACAGAAACATCCATAAGTAAAACTTTAAATTTCATTATAGTAAAACCCAGCATCTTGATTTTCTTAAGGAAGAAATCAAGTACAAAAGAGTTGAGGAACAACTCTTAAGTCAACATCTGCAATCTCAGATTAAGTCATTCCAAAGTAAATTGAACAACAAGTTGTTCTGATGTTCCCAATGCTTTCTGGCATCGAAAGCAACACATAGTCAAACTTCCATACATTCCTGAGTTTAGTGAGAAAAATATTCCCACAAAAGCTCGACCCATTCAGATGAATCCAACCGTCATGGAGTTCTGCAAGAAAGAAATCCATGAACTCCTTAGTAAAGGTTTAATTCGTCCAAGTAAATCCCCTTGGTCTTGTGCAGCTTTTTATGTTAATAAAAATGCTGAAATTGAACGAGGAACCCTCGTATGGTCATCAATTACAAACCATTGAACAAAGTCTTCAATGGATCAGGTACCCAATCCCTGATAAAAGGATCTCATCAGCCGCCTCTCTGATGCCACTGTGTTTAGTAAATTTGATATGAAAAGTGATTCTATCAAATTCAATTACATGATCAGACAGGTACAAAACTGCATTCACCACACCCTTTGGTCATTACGAATGGAATGTAATGCCCTTCGGTCTAAGAATGCACCAAGTGAATTCCAAAATATCATGAATGATATTTTCAACCCTATAGTCATTTCACCATAGTTACATTGATGATGTCCTCGTTTTCCAAGTCATAGAAGAACATTGGAAACATCTCTCATAGGTTTCTTCAGATAGTAAAATCAAATGGTTTAGTGGTCTCAGCCCCTAAGATCAAGCTATTCCAAACCAAAGTTAGATTTTTAGGTTTTAACATTTACCAAAGTCAAATCCAACCAATTGATAGAGCCATTCAATTTGCTAATAAGTTTCCTGATGTCATCATAGATAAAACCCAGCTCCAGAGGTTCTTAGGATCCCTAATTATATTGCTGATTTTTATCAAATCTCCGACATCAATGTAAACCTCTGTTTGACAGACTCCAGAAGAATCCTCCTCCATGGACAAAAGAGCACACTGCAATTGTCCAGCTCATCAAGTCACATGTTAAGAAACTTCCCTGTCTTGGCATTCCTTCCCCAGATTCTTTCAAAATAGTCGAAACCGATGCCTCCGAAATTGGATACGGTGGTATTCTCAAACAGCAAGTAACTTTGATTCTCTTGAACAAATAGTCCGTTTCCATTCTGGAAATTGGAATTCCGCTCAGCAGAATTATAGTACATTAAAAAAAAATTTTGTCAATTGTACTATGTATAAGTAAATTCTAATCTGATTTGTTAAATCAAAAATTTTTAGTAAGAGTTGATTGCAAAAGTGCAAAATTTGTTTTAGAAAAAGATGTTCAAAATATTGCATCAAAACAGATTTTTGCCCGTTGGCAAGCACTTTCAAGCATTTTTTATTTTGACATTACATACATCAAAGGAAGTCAAAATAGTATTCCTGATTTCCTTACCCGTGAATTCTTGCAGGAATCTCACATGCCGAAAAGTAAAGGCAAAGAAATGCCAAGTCATCTAAACCAAGTCAGCCAAATTGCCTGAATCCCCAAGTTAATTCCCGACATTTGGTCATCCTATGAAGGTTTAGGTCAATCTTCATCTAGTAACCGTTTCATAGTATTAGGAAACCCAAGTCAACCCAAGTCAGACCGCCTTCCTCTTCTGCCTTGTGTCTCACAGTCAGTATGGTAAACCTACCTATTCAGCCTTGGCTTCCCTACCACCAAGTCAATCCCCTGATCCATATGCAATTATTGAGACAATGTCTCCGGCCCAAAAATGGCTGTATGCATTGTTAGAACAAATAACATCTTCCTTATTTTGGAAAAGGCGTGTAAATCTAATCTTAAAAGAATTGGAACTGCCTGAGCACATTTCCGCCGGCCATAGGAAGTTCTGATCCCCTGATAGGCACATTCACCTCAGGGATTTCGAAGGAGTACAAACCAAGTTCTACTAGAGGTATAGAGGTTTTTCTTCATTGGTTGAGAAAGCCATGCGCTCTGTAAAGATCAATCAACATAAAGAACTTTTTAAGGAAAGAAACAGAGAAGGCCAAAAAATGTTCTTCTAGTTCTTGCAGGCATATCCCTCCGTTTTCCAGACTGTACATTCGCCCATTCCTTCCTCCCGATCTATTTTAGAATATTTGCTTTCCAACACGGAACCTAAACCTTGTATGACTACATTTCGTGCTCCATCTAATCTTCACCGCGTTGAACATAGATCCAGATGCAGTTTCAGGCAAGGCACACGTACTTTAATTGACAGCATGTAATGGAAAACAATTTAGTTTCTATTTTCCATCATAATAGACGTTTGCTCTCAAAATCTACTCGGAGGAAACGAAAATATTCTTTTAAATGAGCAAGAGTAAATTCGATGCTGAGGATATCGCACCGGACTCTGTATATCCCCAAGTATAGAAGTGGAGAAGAATATTAAAGAAAAGAAATATAATCATCCGGAATTAATTACCATGTTATATCAATATGCTATTATAAAGTTCAATACATATCAATCGCTTTACGAAACATCATTATTCATTCTCACACAAATTAATCTACAAAAATTCGGATCATTTATACAGAGTACAGATTACAGCATCAAACAAATAATATGCGATAAGAATAGAGATATATTTTGGACTGATGACAACCTTCATACAACAAATCTACTATTATATATAGTTTATTCTTGAAGAGACAACGCACGGCAAGGTGAGAAAGAACAATGTAGCTCATCTCCCAGCCTGCGAACAAAACACATGTAAAAAAAATTAAACTATACCCCAATAAACGTTCATAGGAGAGACAGATTAAGCAGGTATTAGACAACAAACAGAATATCTACCATGGAGTAACCTATCGATGGCATATAATATGCACACGTGCATTATGATAGAACCATCATGGGGCACATGAAATAACCTTACTATTAAAGGCAAGTAAATGTGCCCTTTATCAACAAAGAACACCAAACCCAACGATGTGCAACAAGAAGAGAGAATATAAGATAGATAAAATAGACCAATACAGAAAAACAAAGGAAACTTAAACAACCAAGTTCATTGCTACTACACACGATTAAGCACAAGAGATTCAACGATAAAATATGTCTCTCGGAAAGCCGTTCATTAGAACTCCCATCAACTATTTGACTAACAGATAGCACTTCATGGAGGGTTTGGCAATCATGAGCACATCCAAAATACTCAATTAAGACATTAAAGTCCAGCAATGTATTACAGCACTTTCATAGGCATGTCAGTTGGTCCTAATAATGTTATAGACACTCAAAGTAAGCAGAAAAGAGACGTCTTGTCATTGCCTTTCGGTAGATACAACGTGGACGCCTTTGGAAGTTGAGTACAATACAGTCATCGTGTATATATCCAAGTTTCATCTTTCTGCTCAACAGCTAGATGACATGGAGAGAGAATACAATGGATCTAACGGATCTCAATTCCCATTGGTCGCTCACACTAGTGCTAAAAGATATTTGGAATTGGAAATTCACATGAGTCCATGAAAGAAAACCAATCAGTTTATGCTCAAATATCCCCATCTCTACTAGGCTTTGTGCGATCTTTGACATAAAAGACTCACAATCTCTTATGTAAAGGAATACCACTGCAATCATATGATCGATTGTGTAAAGATCGATCACCTGGACAAGGTACATCATATATTAACACATACTCTTCTGTAATCTATGATGTTAGTGTACATACTGAAGGAATCACAACCTTACCTTTTATAGTTCGCTCTTACTATTACTTATCGAGGCAGAATCTTTACGCAAAATACCATTATATTCATGAATTGTGGATAGAACTCATACATGTAAGAGTGGCATGTTCCCATAATGGCAAGATGTTAGCTGAAAGAATTTAATCCAAATGCTGCAATGGTGGCCATGTCAAAGCTAGATCTGTTCTCAGTGATCAACTCACTAGATACGCAAGATTGCACACGTGGCAAAATAACGCGACAAAAAGGTATGTCCGGTGGTCTGAATTTAACATATATATAATTCCATTACTCATCTGAAAAACTTCGAGACGAATATCCTCGTTTCTTTCCAACACTCACATCCAAAACTGAACACAGCGTATTTAACACCACATCTCATGTTTATTGTGTGATAATCTCGAGCTTTACTCAGAACTATGCGAGCGCAAAGCCCACAAAACCATGTTAAGTCTGGACATTTGTAATGCTTCAAATATATCTAGAGAGAAGCATCACTGGGATATACCATTATCAAAATTCCAGTTGAAATAAATCAATCAAAACTTCGTTGCAAGTAGGTACAACAAAAGCAACCCCTTGCTTAACTAAGTTTGGCAAAATTCTTTTACCTACATAAATAAGTATCTTTACGCCACAGCAAATTGATGGTGTCTAGGTCAGACGATATTAGGGGCTACACACGTCTACGCCATCAATAACTAAAGGAATAAGGAAAACAAACAAGATTTCCAGAGAAGACAAACAGGAAGAGAAATTGCATCCAACCTGACGAGGGATGAACCAACGAGAACCAAGGTAGTGCTGGAGAAGAAGAATAGATGCTTGGAGTCCAATAAAAACAGCCAAACAAATACACCAACTCTTGTCAGGCTCAATGCGCATGAAGTTGTTAGGGCAGCCAAATATGTATAGTGGGATTGCGAGCCGAGTAACACTCACTGCCAAAGATGTAATGAGGATGCAAGGGTTCTTCTTGAATCGCGAACAACATTGGTAATTATTTGAGGTATCCAAAAAGAGTACAAGAGGAGAAGAATAGGTCGAAGAAAATTATGAAACTCATACATGACCAAAATGCCTCCCAAAAGGATCCCATCTGCAGGTACATACAACAGATAGATCAAATTAGCCTAATAATTGGATGCAAATAATTCTATAAAACTATAATGGTGAATAAATGATCATGTATTAGACAAGTGATCGTGTATGAAGCAATGAAGCAGAGTGGAAACCATTGAGATTTGAGAATTTCCAAAGATTTGTTACTTCTATGCGACTAAATACTAAAAGAGAAATATAAATCATATCTGACATTGCATAAATAGAATTGTAAACTCCAAAGGGCTTATAGACCACAAATATGGATATCGACATTAGAGCTATTGAAATAGCAGTCAAAGATGATATTGTCTAACCAACGTATGTAAAAGGATACTATGAAGATACATTTTGAACTAATCTGCAGGTATCAAGTCATGTGAGAGAATATGCACTTTCTTGTGATGGTAGTCATCACTCATCTCACTAGCTTGACATATATTATATGGCTACAGAAAGAACCTATCCTATGTGTAACGTTTTAATCTGCAAGTCCGAGCATCTGTGGCTTAACAAGGAGGAAACTACTTGCTTGAAATGTTCCTGTCTATTACCTGAGAGATTGTTGCCAACAACTTGTTAATTCTTTTAACCACTGGAGGTTTTCCAAGTACAACCTCCTAAATTTTGCTTGAGATGTTTACAGAAGATGATCCTCAAGCCAAGAGCAAATATCACTCAATTGCCCAAAAATATCCTTATGAGGTCACTTGATGATACAGGGGCCACTAGATATATTTGTTAATAAGCTCAGATAAGCCTGTTCATGAGCCCACTTAATTGCTAGGGTACTAGAGAACCTAGGATAGAAAACAGAATGTTAAGCTTGGTGCCTGAGAAAAAATATATTTTCTTACAGGCTAGCAACAAGTGTCCAAACAACCAATTTACAATAGAGTTGATATTCTCATTGGGGACACTTTGAACAGCAAACCATTCAACTTTTAGTCTGTTCAATGTCTCAAACATTCTTCAATGGATGAGGCAATAAGCTTGCATATCAATGAACATTCAGTCTCTTCACTTCCATTGTCATTGACAAGCAAACTCTTCAAGGTAAAGAATTCTGTTTCTGGCAGTTGAGATATCCAAGAGGAAGAGAGAACGAGCACCCTTTTTTCCCTTGGGGGAAGGGAAGTGGGGAGGGAAGGAGAGGGGGGGAGGGGGGGAGAGAGAGAGGGAGACAGTATCTAAGTGAATAACACCTCCAATGGATATTAAAACTCGCAACAACTGAACTGATAAAACTTTTCAGGAAAAAAGAAAAAAAGAACTGACATATAACTTGTGGAATTGAAAAAATAGACAAATTTACGCTGTCATAATACTTACAAAAACGACTATATAGAACTGAAAGTTCACGCCTCATAGTCTCCCAACCTTCTCCGTTATTCATAGGCTACTTGCTTTCCATATAGCAAGAAGATATCTCATCTCAAAAATTGAGAATACCACGAACTTGAAAAACGCAGCAGTTGCAAAAGCATTAAATAAGGATTCTGTATAGGAGAAAGCAAACAACTCTCGTCAATTATAATGAATATGAAATGATGAACAAGATTGAAAAAGCTAAAAAAGGCCATCATGCAGGATGCAAGAAGAAACATATGCAGAGACAGTTTCACAATTAAACAACATGAACTACATACTCCAACATACAAGTTACAGTGACAACAGCATAAGTATGCCCATTTTATACGGAATTGCTTCTTCTCGAATGAAAAGGAAACAGAAGTGCTGAGATTTGACTGATAATTTAGCATCATTATAAGTGTCTGACAACTTGGATTGTCAAAATTCAGATCTGGGAAAATTACTTTTGATCCAAGTTCAATTTACTCCTTGTTCAGGCAGGACATGTCAGATGGCATTCATAGAAAGAACACACAGCTCAGTTGGATGACTTCCAACCACCCAAGTCAACAAGTTAAACAAAACTTATAAGAACAAATGTGACCAAAATTGTGAAATTACTACATTTTCGTACAAATGGTCTCTTTCTGGCAATATTTTTGTAAAATTATCCAGTAAAGGGAACCCATCGACTGGGTGGTTACAATTATTTCCTTATGCCACCAGCATAGTGTAAAGGGTAATACTACAGAAAATACAACACAGTGGCATACGAATGGTAGTCCCATTGCCAACATTTACTAAACAAATGCAAACTGAAGGTGTGGCTAACATATTAATGCCCCAACTCAGAAGTTTTTAGAAATGCCTATTAGCCTATTTGAATGATTGCATTCTAGTTTTGTGTTGGATGAAAAAAGAAAAAGGAACCTCGGTGGTCATGGTGTCCATTAGGGTCATTCTTCAGATAGATTCCCTGTCTTTAAAGCTTGTAGTTTACTTTGCATGCAGACAATGTACCAAGCAGAACGTACAACAAAACTATAAACAACGACTCAAGAGTCAGTAATATTCTCTAGCTACATGGAATCATTCAGAAGTTTTTTTTTTTTTTTAATGAATAAGAAAATATTAATAGAAAGAAAAGAAAAAGAAAGAAGAAGAAGAGAGAGAGAGAAGGCTGTACTAATCTCATTCAAAGCATACAAGCAAAATAGCTAACGAAATCTTGAAAATCTAAGAAAAAACCCCCAACCACAGCATTGGCCCAAAGACAAATGGAAATAATAAAAGTATCCTTCAACTAATTTGAAGACATAGCAGAATCTTCAAAGCATCTACGATTGCGTTCCCTCCACAAGCACCACCAAATGCATAACGAAATCATTCTTCAAACCACTTTAGTCAATGGATCCAAAAACTTTCTACTCCAACACACCAACATTCCCCCACCCTTCGTGGCATAACCCACGTAAGGTTGAGAATACGAAGAACAAAATCCCACAATCCCCTTGCCACCGGACAATGTAGGAGCACATGATCAACAGATTCCTCATCTTATTGGCATAAATAGCACCAATCAATCACACAAACCCCCTTCTTAAATTATCAAATAGTCAAATTCCGACCACGCACCGCCTCCCACACGAAAAACGCAACTCTTGTAGGGACTTTAGATCTCCACACCCCACGCCACGGAAACAAATTAGAACTAACACCAGCAAGAGACGTATAAAAAGACTTCACTAAGAAGCTACCATCCTTAGACCCCAACGAAAGCATCTTGTCAGAAATCCCTATTCTAACCACATTCGCCTAAATAGTGGAGAAAAAAGACATAAAATCCTCCAATTCCCAATCATTTGCATATCTTGTAAACGGAACACTCCACACCAAACTGGTAGCATCAAGCCCATACAATCAACCACCCGAGCGTGAGGAAATTGGAGATAATGAGAAAACCGGGGAAAGAGGAACATAGAGGTCTATCACCACACCATCAATCATGTCAAAATCTAACACTCTGACCAGAACCCACACCATAACGAATATGCTCATTAAAAGACTCCCAACCCTTACTAATATGTTTCCACAAACTCACTCCATATGAGCCATGAATGGTCCTCATACTCCAACCAGATTCAGTAACACCAAATTTCTCCGCAATAATCCGCCTCCAAAAACTATCCCACTCATGAGCAAAGCGCCATAACCATTTACCCAGCAATGCTTTATTTAAAAGCAACAACCTCCTCAAACCCAATCCTCCAACAGCGACTGTTACACTTCTCTCGCCGACAATTTTCGAAGGAGCTGCCTTGACGACATTAGCGAAGGATACCTCCGGGCAAGCTCTCGAAGTTCCGGTGGAAAAATATGGACTTTTCTCAAGCTTGAGGTGGGAAACCACCTCCTGAAAAACTCGATTTAAAATCTGCCAGCCATGTCCATTTTTCCCTTCTGGCACCATCACCATCCCCTGCCTCCTACCTCCACCATACTCTACTACGGCCACAAATCTCCCTCCTCTATTGGAACTACGTTGAGCCAAGAAGCCCCTTCGTGCTTCATTGAACTTCAGAGCAAAATCAGTAGCAGGACCAGCCTCCATCAACTTATCTGTCATGTTCACCGTCCAAACTGCACCAAACTTTCCCATGTGAATCGAGTTCAAGGACTTAGAACTCCACTCAGACAACTTAATCAACCCATGAGCACTAACCGACACTTGCAGCTCCTAACCAATCACCACGGCAACGATGACAACCCACACGAACTAATCTAACAAGTAACTAAAAGGGAAATCAAACGAAACACCCCAATCACCCAACGGAGAAGAGAAGAAGAGGAGAGAGAATAGAAAAAACCATCGTAATTAAAACTTATTTCAAATCTTTGAAGTAATCCAAAGGAAATTGGGAGTCTTGTTAGCATGTATAACAGAATGTAAATCTAATAAGCAAGGAGCAACATAATTGACAGACATGAAAATTTTGGAAGTGTATGGCTGAATATAAATAACAACTGCCTCAATTAAAACAGAAGCGCACCATCAGTTTCTAAACTCTACCAGACCAATAAACCATTTGGTGTGATAGCTGGTCCAGTGGGCCCGTAAAACTCACTAGGATAAGCCGGATTATTGAACCAAACAAAGCAACAAGCAATAAAACCAAAAACCGATAAAGCAGCTAAACTATAAGACAAGTACGCCTCTCCAGACCATACAAGTGCACAGTGCGCCCATGCAAAAGGTTTGGTTAAGATACGTCAGATTCCACCAAGTATACAAATGGAACCTAACCATACCATGCCCTCCAATTATATCTTCCAAATCGTCCACACTAACAATCCATCCTTCTCCTCCAAAGGGAGATTTTAGTAAATAACCAAATATAACACTTGGGCTAAGGGTCAAGTTGGTAATTTTTTTTACAGCTTAAGCCATGATAATTAGTGAAATATTTTTTCACTGAATCACTGCATGATTTGTGCAAAGACTGGGGAATAGAACCCATTCAGAAGTTTATGCATTAAAACTGGATAATTATTCAAATAGTAGAAGTTAGTTTTCCGACCAGACCTATGATTATAAAGAATAAGTTATCATTGGCAACTACAGTTTATCCTGACTAGCTGATTTTCTGGGGCTTCCAATAACCATACAACTACTGGAACTAAACCTTGTCAAAATTATAACACATATACAGTACTTACCAACTAGGATCCCAGCTGTCAGATGTAGAAGGCAAAGATAAGCATCCATGATAGCTTGTTGGCCAATCATCAGAATTGAAACTTTGGCAGCTCCCTAACAGAGGCAGATTGGAAAAATGATTGTTATGGTGAATTCACAAAGCTGAAAGAATATTGGCAACATCAGATCTATTGTTAGTGTGTTTTGTAAAAGTACTTACGGATTGCGTGTTTCCATGTTCCATCTGTCGAATTAGTAGAAGAACTTGAAGGAACGAGACCTGATAAAAACTGTTAAGGGTTTCACCTAACGCTGTCCTTTACTTCTGTTTTTGTTTTTGTTTTTGTAAGTGGCTAATAACACTTTCATGAAGCTGGAAGAGTTCTTATAATTAAAAGGATACAAAGGTGACCATCAAGGTATAGTTGACTGCCTTGTTATAGTAGACCTCAATGTTTACAGAAGTAGCATTTATTAGCAAGGGTGAGAAGCAATCCCCATCATCATCCACAGCTGGACTTTCCATCAATCCTTCTATATGGTACCGATCACGATCACCAGCTACAAGAATGTATGTAATGAATACACAAGTAGAATCAGAGTTATATCCTCTTTTGTAAGGAATGATTTCAGAACTTTCTGGACATAAACCAGGTCAAAAGAGGAGAGAAAAAAACGAGAGAATTTACACCAAGAGAACTCAAGTACCATTGGGGTAGATGAAACACGTGAAATCTGGGCTGCAATTTCAATATTACAATGTTTCTCCATTTCATAAACTGGTGCTGCAGTGAGTGAGAAACGAAGTTACTACAAAGTAAAAGACACACGGACATATGCTACAGAATAGGAGCATCATCAACATTATTTCCAAGTGAAGAAGACAAGATTACAGTGTTTTCTTCTCCATATCTTATCTCGCGGAGATTCTTGGAATACCTGGGATGAAAAAACACCAAGCTGCACAAAGAAGTTGAAAAAGCAGAAAGAATTCAGAACCTCATCAATGAACATCGACCACAAAATGCTAACTTGTATTTCTGCAATGTCGCCACCACATCTTGCAAATTTTTGCCAAAGAAGAGTTGCTAATTATGAGGACATGCAACAAAACCAAATAAAACCCTCAGCCAGCTAAAATCCCTGAACAGATCTAAAATTTCTCTACATCAACCCCAACCCCAAAATATTTATGTCCCCAAGTAATCGAGACAGACATATATGGAAACAATAACCATACGCACATGGCGACATGTCAATTTTCGAAAATCTTGGATATGTAGCAGCAAGATTATGATTAAGGAATAACAAGTAATTGTTAATAACATTACACAAGCTTTGAAGTTAAAAACACAAAGATCTAAAGGCATGTAATATCTATGAACGATTAAACTAATTTTGAAGCTATAAATAGCAACACAACAATACAAAATGACTCCTAGACAATATTCATTCAGTCTAGGATTTTGTAGCATTCAAATAAAACCCTCAGCCAGCTAAAATCCCTGAACAGATCTAAAATTTCTCTACATCAACCCCAACCCCAAAATATTTATGTCCCCAAGTAATTGAGACAGACATATATGGAAACAATAACCATACGCACATGGCGACATGTCAATTTTCGAAAATCTTGGATATGTAGCAGCAAGATTATGATTAAGGAATAACAAGTAATTGTTAATAACATTACACAAGCTTTGAAGTTAAAAACACAAAGATCTAAAGGCATGTAATATCTATGAACGATTAAACTAATTTTGAAGCTATAAATAGCAACACAACAATACTAAATGACTCCTAGACAATATTCATTCAGTCTAGGATTTTGTAGCATTCAAACTTTCTGAGATACTAAATCGTGTATCTACATTTACATCCCTTCAAATTTTGAAAAAAAATCTGACTTTTAAACCACACCTTCCCCCATTTCAAGAAGTATCCAGGACATACCCCAGCTTCATATGAGAGCCTCATCTGTGAGAACAAAGAAAAAAAAAATACTTTTCATCTTTACGGATACAAGTCCAATAGTGACACATTATCTGGTTTATTTTCCTCTGACTAATATTTCAGACATATGTCATTTACATAATACACTGGCACAGAACGTGGATTGAACCTATGAAGCGTGACCTTGTGCATCATCCATTACATAAATATGTTACTATATACATATATATACATACATACATACATATACTAACCCAAACGAAGTTTATATTGTCCAATCAGACTCAGGTTGAGAACAAAATTAGAGTACTCCAAAACCTAGAGATTGACCAAGTCTACCACCCACCCTCTAACAAAATTCAAGTTAAAAAATTATAGTGGGATATGACTCATCAACAACAGGCAAACAGTAAGACCAACTGCGTAACAAAGATAATACAAAAAGTCATCCAAAATAACAATCAATAGAGAATCATTTGAAAATCGTAGATGAGTTTAGTAGCATTACCAAATGATATGGATTGGATAAAAGATAATCATCTTCCTGAGTCAGTTCTCCCTCTTTTCCACTGTGATATCATAGTGTAAATTTGAAGGCGGGAAAAACATGGGGAAAAAAATTTAATCGTAAGTTACTCTGGGGAAAAAGAATTATGGCAAACAAAAATAACATGAAAAATAGATGTTGTTGACAGAGTATCCAAGTGTCTTTCAATAAAGTTATTACTCTAAATGGCCCATCATTTCAATATGTTCCAGAAACCCTGAAAAGGAATTCCAACAACTGACACAGGCTAAGTACCTCTATACATCCGACAGAATGATTCCATTCCACATTTCTTTCACCATCCTTTCTTTCTAATCACTTTCCGTGCAAACATACATCGTATGTTCTCCAAAATTGATAGGGAACTTCTAATCTTATTAGGCAAATCCTCAGACTTCAAATTGGGCATCTAAATTGGACAAAAATCAATTTGCACATTATAAAGTTTTATGTGTTTCCTGTGTTTCTCCATTTCACTAGTATGTTCAAATTATGATCATCAATACATAACTCAAACTCATCATAATAATATGCATTTTTTCGAACCAAGGACAACACAAGCAAGTGCAGCAATGAAACTGCTATTATAACCAAGTCCGTGGGAGACTATTTGGGGACATAGGTTTTAGCCAACCACAAAAAGATTTACACGTGGAAAGCATAAAATGCCAAGAATAAAAGTAATGTACAAGTAAAAAAATGCATTCAGAGGAACTAAAGAAGTATGACCAACATTCTGAAATTAATGCGGATTACCTGTTAGCTACCAGTCGAAGTTGTCTAAAAGGCCATATATAAACACCTTCCACTCTGATTTGAGCACCACCAACATTGTGTTCATTATCAAACACATCATGGAAGATAATTACCCCCTGGATCAGCACCATGAAAAGGAAAAACACTTCATTTATAAATAGATTATCTTAGCATGACAAGTAAACAGTAAAGCAATTAGAGTTACACCTGTGAGCTATTTCAAAAAAACAGAGTGCTGAAAATACATATTCTCTCATGTATGGAGGAGGTAGCAAATTTTAGCTTCTTGGTTGTTCATCATCATAACAAAAAATGACCAGCAGAAAATCATTTTCCTATTAAGGCTTCAGCATCAGGAATAGCTTGTGCAAGCATAAAATACCAAGCAAGAAAAAGCATGCAAACCATAATGCCGCTTCCCTTGAATAAGACTTTTAATGCCTACCATCCAACTTACTCACCTGAACATAATGTACTCCAGTTATTTTTGTTGGTGTACTAACTAATTCAATAACTGAACTGCCAGTGGATTTCCTGAAATCTGGAAACCTGGAAGAGCTATTTGTGGAATCTAGAAACCTCCAACTCCCTGCAATTCAGATATCCAGTATGTAGGTAATCAGATCAAGATATACATGCCCACCCATTTGGGTGTCTTGTAACAAAGTGCATGATTAGCTTCATGATAAGTTCAATGGACCATATGGCCCACTGATATTAGTTTGTGCAATAAAAATGACAAGGAAATTTATAGTCAGTTGCTGGATTAATTTGTTCCTATGTAGTTGTGCTCACACTCGACCCCAAAAAAACCAAACTCTGCCTTAACTAAATTTGCCAGCCAGAAACAAATCTGCACATGCAGTCCACATGTCAAGAAAATATTTGATAGGTTGACATGTGACAATTAGTAAGCATCTCCATACCACCTGATGCCCAAAAGTTTTTTTATAGGTTTAATCAAGAATAGTCCTTACTTATCTCCTTCCTATTGACAGATCACGTGTTTGCATTTGATGTTTATGGACAGCAATAGCCCAAGAGCTTTGTTGGATCTTTTGGACTCTGTATGCTTTTCAATTGTAACATGACAAGTTTTTTTTCCTTTTTCTTTTCCCAGTACAGAGCCTGTATACTTTACTTGTGTCTCTTTCTATTTTCATCAAGTTTCTGTAGGCACTTCAAAATATCATTATTTTTAATCTTGTCAGAGAATTTCAAGTGGATCAAACCAAACTCATGTAGAGACATGTGAATTTCCATTCTTCTTTTATGACAAGAGACGCAATTTAAACTATAGAGGGAGGGAAAAAATGAAAGAACTCAAGGCACATGCCTATCAAGCATTATATTTACTATAATGAGCTTTCATAAGCTGTTCCATAGCTATTGCTAAATCCTAAAGACTTCAGGCCATCAGTTGTGGTGATGCCTCCAAGCTTTTCTAATTGCTCATAGTAGCTGTCAAATATTGCTTCAAATGTTATACCAATAATGCCTTTTTCTATGACTAAATAAAGAATTAATAAGAAAGAAAAGGATGTATCTTAATGAGGCAAGACCTAAGCTGGCTAGGCACAATCCAAAAGCCAGGTAAGTTTGCTTGAGAAAGGAGTTGGTTTCGTAATGACACTGTCAATGTTATGGCCCCATTCTGAACAATCTTTATCTCCCACCCCTTCTATAGCCTTCACTTTCATTGTTACAGCCATCACAATTTATGAGAGTTTTCCATTTGGGTTCCTTCATAAAGCATAGTCATATTATCACCCTTTTTCAAGAGGGAGGGGAGGGGAGGTCGAAAAGTACTCATAAGTGTTAGACTCCTAAAGGGCTATCCATGGTGGCATGCCGTGGCTCCTAGCATGGATGTCACCATGGGAAGCCAAAGTGCGTGGGGTGGCACGCACATAGCAGGATGGGGCTCATGACCCTAGCCTCAGCGAGCTTGGGATGGACCCAAGCCAAGGCAAGCAACATGGCATGACTCGACAGCACATGGGCAACACAACCAGGGAGTGTGGCACGCGGGCAAGTCAATGCCATGTCATGCAGACACGCCCATGGGGCGGTGGGGCGACAATGTCCTACAAATAAAGAAAAGACGGTGACATAGCTTAAACGGGCAAGACCGAGTCAAAGAACTAAGTCAAGGGGATCCTTGATATTAGGCATCGGTTGAGGGATTGACCTAGTTTAGTGTGCCACCTAGGCGATTTGACCTATTCAACTGCAAGGTTGTTGTGCTTAGCAAGCACATGTGCACTTAAGACCTAGTCACAAGGCTTGAGACTAGGCACGGGAATTGGTCAAGCCGAGAGACTAGGCATGAAAAGTGGTCAACATGGCGATATAGCGCAACTAGCACGCATCAAGGTGCTACATGAACTTGAGTGAAGACAAGTGGTCCAATGAGAGTTTACAAGTGTCATAATATAAGAGACTTAATGGGATGCCTAGACTTTATGTAAAGGGAGCTCAACCCTTCTGTAGAACATACAAAAAAAGAGAGTAGTGAAGTCTAAGAGTAGTCTTCAAGTATAAGTGAGTGATCTTTGTGAACGATCTGAGTCAAGTGCCTAGCAAGTTGTAAAGGCCATGACGTTCCTTGTATCTTCTTACGTTGTTAATATAAGGTTGGGAGTTTCCCGTAAAGCTTTGTGTCTCTATCTCTTTGAGCGGTTGGCTGGTCAAGGAGATGTGTGCTTGACGCCACAAGGTGAAAAATCTAGTCTGAAAAGTAACCCTGTGACACTAAGGGCAATGGAGAAAATAGACCAGTGAAGATTATGCCAACTCAATGATATACTCAATGAGCATAAATTTTAAAGGTTACATGCTCCTAAATTTTTCTGATCAAATTATGACAAAACTAGAGAAGTAGCCATTTTGAGTATAAAACAATAGTAAATTCAAGTTGTTGCCCAACATCATCTTGCACAAGTATGAGAACATGCTTTCAAAGATTAACAGAAAAACAACAAGCACTAAAAGGTGAGAAGGAATTAAAGCTCACTGAGATAGGACAGAATGGGAATCTATGGGAGCTTGACGACTTTAATATAGAAAAGGCCCTTACTTGAATTTTGTTGCGGTGAGAAAAAGACTTTAAGTGTTATAGATGTAATGTGCCTCAACACATTAGTTTATCATTAATCAAAGTCCACATTCTTTGAACACAATGAATTTTTGCAATATGACTCACACTTTTTATTTTTGAAGATCTACTGAAGTACCAAAGGCGAACGAGACTCCCAAGCCGGGACGTCGGGCAAAATGCCGAGGTAGTAGTAGATCCAGCCATTAATATCAAAGACTTTAAGAAAAGAAGAATTCGAATGCGCCAATGTCAATGCATTTGACCAACCGATTGAGAGATTCCCATTGAGGCACCTTTTGTTTAACATCCACTTTTGTACTCATAAAAAAAAAAAAAAAAGTTTTAACATCCACTTTCGTGCTTTGACGGCTCAACGCGAAGGTGCTTATGAGACGCTCCTGGTGTGTTAAGCTTATAACCCAAAATAAAATTACATCTGCAAACTATATGAAAATTTTGTATCCACAACTGCATGTAGGACTCAAAAAATCCACACAATAAGGACTTAGTTGAAAAACTGTTTTGACAGTACGGCATTTGTATTACACAAATAAACATGCACTCCAAACCTAATTTTTCACTTAGTTTTCTTCACCATCATGCCATGTCTCACTCCAAAGCTCTGTCAAATGGCAGTCAAGTAGAAGTAACAAGCAAAAATGCTAGAGATGAAATCAAAAAGTTTGTGTAAAGCAGGGTCTGAAAAACCTACCGGACAACTTGCCAGACCCAACTTTTGAGTCGTTCAATGATTCTACGTGTTACAACATCAGTTCTAAAGTTTGTAGTCAGCACTCTTTCTGACAAAATAATTGATATCGGTAACGTTATCCTGATGAAGATCGTGCTAACATGAACTAAAGCTTGAAAGTATTTGAATGGTGCGGCTGAAAAAAACTATATCCTCAGCTTTCCATTACCAATGAACTATGAAGTACCCATACTGATTATCGATATCAGAAGGAATATATTGAATCAGTAGCAGACAACTTTTGCAAACAGGATGATTATCAGTACAAGATGATAGCTTAATTAAAAAGTTACAAACCTCTGTAAGTTCCTGTTATGTTCCATGGAGAAAATGGACCCAACTCACTCTCATCCTTTCTTATGAATAGCCACTGCAAAAAAAAAAAAAAAAAAAAGCAAAAGCAATATGAATCGCCAGCAAAAAGTTATTGAATCCATCAAGAGTTAGATTGAAAATCAGAACCACATCTCAGCTATGAATTAGATAAGGTAACCCACTTCATTTGCAAGACTAAACCCCAATTGAAATAAATACTTGGCACAAATAGTTCCTTAGCCTAACACTTAATAAGAGAAGTCCTCCTCCCCACATAAATTGTTCGTTATTTCTCTGATAATCCAGGTCCTGCTTGTTGACCAACCGTAATTTGGAATTGCTCGGTTTTGATGCCTTTGCATCAAACTCTACCATCAATATTCACTATCAACAATGATTTAAACATGGGCTCTCCCCAGTTCCTAAGTCTTACATTTCTGGCTATGCTATAGAGAAGGCTCTACTTTTGTCATCTATGATTGTGCTAATTGCACATTACAACTTAAGCGGTGTTTAGGTTATTATTGTTGCGGAAAGAGTTGTTCTTAATTTCTCGTGCTCCCTTTGTTCACTCAAGGAAACATTAACCTCCCTGTAAACCACCGTAACAGAAGTGATGGCAAATTAAGTATTTGGAACACAAGGACAACACTATTTGATCTTCATGTTCTTAAGAGCAATAGAGGGTTACCTTTAAATAGGAAAAAAGATTGGTACCAACATCAAAACTCACCTCTCCTCTGTCAACTTCACTCTAAAAATATGAACTAAATTTGTAGACATAAACTGCCCCCATTGAGGACCCTTAAGTCCGGCCAATCCATCTTGCTCCACAAAACTTATGGCTCAACGGTATGTACATGCAAAGCACAGGACAGTCCATCACAGCTCTCTAAAATTCGCCAAACATCAGAACTCAACTCTCCTCTGTCAACTTCTCTCTACAAACGTGATCTAAATTCGTAAATCTAAATTGCTCCCAATATTAACCCCTACCACTGGTAAGTCGATCTTGCCCTACAAAACTTGGGGCTCAACGGTAAGTACATGCAAAGAGCAATACAGTTCATCGCAGCTCTCTGAACTCGCCCAAAAGCACAGCATTTATTCAGTTCAAGCGTGTGTAACTATCAAGCATTAATTAACCAAGCAAAATCAGACTCTCACATTCGAACTCACAATCTTTTCTGAATCACCATTGGAAGTAAAATCAATAACATCAAACAGCACCACAGTTAAGCACAAGAGAAATGAAATTGTCAATACCAACCTCATCACCCCATGATCGAGCCCTCTCCCTCAATGGTCTCAGACCCGCCACCGGCCGAGAAAGCACAAATCCAATCCACAACCCAAAGACAATCCGAAACACAAACCCTAATCCCCTCCTCTCAAACCAACAAAAACTCGAACTCTGGCCAATACCCATATCAGAACTTAAGCACACCATCCCAGAATTCAACCCCAACTATTTAGCAACCCAACTCGTTGTTGACACCGATAGTGAAAAATCCCCGAAAACAATCCGAAACCCATCACAACATAGACCTTAAGAAAGACCGGGGCTTGCTTCAAATGGGGTCAAACGTAGGGAACTACCTGCCCAATATATCAGATACAGAAAATGATAGCTTAACAACTGATAGACAACAACCAAAACCCACAATTTACTTAAGCAAAACGGCCTTCCCTCGCCACCAAAACATTACAAAAAACAATATTTACTCCTAGAACTTGGTACAATGTACAGAATACACAAAGACAGGTACACACTACTAGATGATTATGTTTCGGATTCGGGAGTTCAAAGAAAATGGTTCGTTTAGTTACGGGAGGGTTGTGTTTGCGAAGCTGATTGGAGTGGTGGGTGTTTCCGTTGACATGTCTCTTGCTGCTTTTGCTGTGTGCGCGTGTGTGAGCTCCGGTTTTGGTAAATGGAGGTCAGAGAAGAGGGGCTCTGGCTGTTGCGGGATGGAGCTGGATACAATCGCCGATGATGGGAGGTCAAACTCACGCGCCAATCAAGAGACGATCCAGGTCTGACTGGGTTGTGCAGGTGGTGACTGGTACACGTACTTCCTAATACTTAAAATTTAACGTTCCCAAATTTTAACACTCAAACGCAACTTGTTTTTTCTTTTAATTTTTTTTTTTTTTTTTTTTAACAAATGAACATATGCTCTCCTAGCATAGAGAATATTTCCCTGTACAACAATAATGCTTTACTATTTTCTTTCAGTATGTTTGACTTGGATAAAATAAGAAAACTACTCAATGTTTTGTTTTTGTTTTTTAAAAACGTTTTTTTGTAATAATTAAGAAAAAAATTTGTAAGGAGAGTAAAAAATTATGTTTGAAAACAGGATTTTCCCGAGGAGAGTTTTTATAAGTTTTCATAAAAAAAAAAAAATTTAGTTTTTATATTATTTTTTATAGAAATTTAGTTCAAATAAAAAATTTTATTATTTTTGTGTAAAAAAATAATTTTGGATTAAAAAAAACGTTTTTTAGATTAAAAAAAATATATTTCACTATAAAACAAACATAATATATTTTTTATCTTAACAACTGCAAGAGAGGTTTGTTTAGAAAAAGAAAAAAAAATTGTCAAACAATTAAGAGATAAATTTGAAGAAATTGTTTTAAGATAATAATATAATAATAATTCATTTAGGATATAAAATTGGATGCACGCCTGAATATGATTCAGCGTGCACCTGAGAGAGGTACTAAAGAATGCGGTGCATATTTTACTTTTGCCATAATATTTATTTTAAAGTTATTTATGGTTATTTTATTAATATCATGCCCAGGCAGATTATTTGACCTGTGTGATGTCTGATGTGTTCTTTCAAAGACTTTTCAACCAACTATTTTTTGTTTTGTTTTTTAATTTATGTATCCAACTCATGTATGATGTATTTAGAATTTTTTTTAATTAAGATCTAATTAGGTTCTAAGCATTTTGATACTGATTGACATGAATTCGGAAAAGCTAAGGGAAAAGTACAATAATTCAGACCACCAAAGTTGTCAACGGTTTCTAGTTATCTTTGTTCATGATTTATTTTTTCATAACTATTGTTCTAAGCAACCAGGAAAATTAAAAACTAATATATCATTAGGACTGATTTAAACAAAGTTCTATGTAAATCAAAGTTTCAAAACTATGAAATTATGTTTAGTTCGGTATAACTACTTTTTCACCGTCAAAGCGGGTTCCTTCACCTGCTTACAAACTTCAATGCTTCCATTCTTGCGACTTACTTAGGGCAGGGAAACTTTTTACAAAGATTCTGCGTCAGCGTTGAAAATGACAAAAAAAAATTGAATTTAACGTTCGTCTCATCTCCAAGTGCTTCCAATGATTTGTATGCTTTCATCGAGGGGATTGAGATTGTTTCCATGCATCGGCTAAATGGGGAAGTCCTACCATGGATCCAACAAAACTGCTATGTTCACTACAAGAAATCTGAGCTACAGCCACGCGCCTTTTTGCAGTCCCCTCTCCCGTCGCTAAAGCACATCCATTGTCCACGACTTAGGCATGTTTGTCAATAATACAAACTGATATTTTGAAAACATATTGAGCACGACTTTGGTGGTCAGCGAATCCTATAGTTGTCACGTCCCGTACGTGTATTAGTCTCTAAGCTCTCTTTGTAGTAACAGAGGTGCATATATGATAGATTACGACACGTATTTATCCTATGGGTCTCAAGACTGAGGAAAAAGTCATTTGGATGTTTGTAGACGATTATAAAATATAGAAAAACTAGCAGAAAATTATTATTATTATGCAGGAGAAAAAAGAAAGTCAAGTTAGAAGAAGAAAATCAAAGAGACATGTCACACAAACGAGTCATGACTATATAACAAACGATATTTAGGAACAACATTGAAAACAAGACAAACAAACAAAATAAAAGCACTACTGGGGTTAGGATTAAGGATTACAAGCACCTAGGCTAACATAAACCTACAAATAAATCCTAACCCTATTGTTCAAAATATTTACAAACACACCAAACAAATAAAAGAAACATAAAGCAACAACAACATTTAGAGGAGTCTTCGCCTTCGTCGTAGAGAGCCAGTGAGGTCGATTCAGTCGATATGGCATGGTTCTCTCCCACGGGGCCATTCTCCCAAGGAAACTCCGGCAAGTCCTTCAAGATAGGTAGGGCTGGAGTCCACTATCACCTCTAGGCCGTCGGTACCAGGGCACGGATGTGGATAACCAGGACATGGGTAACAAAAGAATCGAATATCGGCATAAATGTCTTATAAAAGTGGTGAGTCTTAAGACTCAGTAAGGGGGGATGGGGGCATGTGACAACCATACAACAGTACATACATGTTCAATAAGTAGTTCATAAGCAAAAGAAATACCAGTGAGATAATATGCAGCATGCAGTATATAGTTAAGTATATACAGGCAATGATGCAACACACAATATGCAATGCAGCAATGCACTTTTCTTTTCTTTCCTTTAATGGCAACATTTCCTTACAAATCCATCTTATTCACCCCCAGTAGCCAGGGTTGTGCGTCCAATCTCCCCTGCACTTTAGGACAGTCCTAGACATTCCGTGTCCTAGGACACGAGTAAAGGCCCATCTGCCTTCTACCCCGGGGCCATCCTACCCAGTAGTGATGGTTGCACTCCCCAGTGATAGTACGTCACCCCATATAAACTTTTCCATAAAAGGTGCCATATCCTTTAATATTTTGATGCAAAATGCTATGCAAATGCAATATGACATCCATAAAATCCATATCCTTTTGCAAAATACTTCATAATCATAACATGTATTTATTTCCAAAATAAATACCATTTAAATAAACTGATATACTTTTCCAAATCAAAAATTAAACATAAATAATCTCATTAGTCAAACATAAGTCAAAAATCCAAGTTCACTAATCAAGTCCAATGGACTTGCACTTGGGCTTGCTGGCAAGCCCATTTTCACAAGTGTCAGTGGCTGTAGAAAGCCACTTGGGCCAGTCAAAAGCAAAAAAAGAGGCCCAATCATGTGGTCATTAAAAACAAGGCATTTTGGGTCCAAAAGGTCAACTTTGGGCTCCACCATCCAAGCCCAAAGCTTGCCAAAACACAAGAATTAAGCCCATAAAAACAATACAAGGGAAAAATAAGCCCAATTCGAATCCAGACCCGTTTTAAGCAAAAACTCAGTTTTTACATATAACTAAAAATTCATAATTAATTCATCTTAACTCCAAATGACACGAAATTTTAACTGGAGACTCCTAATAGTGTCTAGTTTCATATCTCAAAATTTCACATCAAAACAAGGTCTTTTACTATATAATAAAAATCCATAAACATACTGATATCAAGAATCAAGCTAAAATAGGCTAGTTTTGACCTAATTAAGCAAATCTTCTTTTTCTACATAAATCATTACATAAATCAATCCTACATGCTTCTAATACCTCTTAGGGACCTAAAAACCGTGCATGCAAAATAAATACACAAAAATTATCATAAATTCTTCAAAGGGTAAAAAGACCTAATCTCCATGATTTCTTCAATTCTTCAAAATCTTCCAACATCAAATCAAATTAATCATTCCTCTAACACATAATCATCCTAATGAAAAGTTCCAAGATCATGAATTGCATGTTACTAACCTAAAACATCAAAATGCTAATAACACCATTAACATGCAAACTAACCCCTTACCTTAATCAATCTCTTTAAGCTTTTGTAATCACAAAACCTACATGAAACACCATATTAGGATCTAATAACCATCAAAACAAGATCAAAGCATACATTTCGAATGAACTCCAAGAATTCACAAAAATTCTTCAAAATCACCTCTTTGGAACAATCGGCTAGAACTTTTCTTCTCCTCTCTTCTCAAACTTTCTCCAAGCTCTCTCTACTCTCTCCCTCTCTCTAAGAATGCGAACAAGCTCAGTGAGGAAAACCCTCACACTTGCTTGCTATTTATACTAGTTCTTGACTAGGGTTATAATCTATGTTGCTAGGGTTAAGAGAGACACAATGATCATGCCTACCACTAGATTAGGAGGCCTAACAAGCCTTGGAGCAGCAATAGGGCATGGGCGGCAGCAACCTAAAGGAGACAATGGAAGTGGTTTTGGATCATTAAATGATTGGTAATCATTACTAAAAACTCTATGGCTTTGACCGGTTTTTACTTGGTCAAAGGAGGTGCTGACTTGGCTGGGTCAAGGCTGGGTCTAGTGGGCTGAAGAGAGGCCCAAAAAGATGTGGTTTTCTAAGCCCAAAACCCTAATTAAAAATAAAAATTCTAAGAAAATAATCAAACAAGGCATGGCATCCATCAATTAGGTCCTATTGACTAAGAAAACAAGGAAATAAAACATGTCAAGCAAAAAGATTGAAGAAAAATAGGGTTTCTAGAAGAAATTGGGGCAAAAACAAGCTTTAGGGGCAAAATCATCTTTTCTAGCATATAAAAATTTATAAAAGTTATTAGGACACTTAAATAAGAAAAATAGTTAATAAAATGAAAGAGCTTGAAAAGATAAGAATGAGGATGTTTTTATCATAATTTTTGGATATATAAAACTATTTCTAGGTATTTTACACTATTAATAATTATTAAAATAATTAAATCCGAAATTATTAATATAAAAACTATTAATCAAACTTAATTAGGAAAATTAAGATTATCAAGAATATTTAGAGGGTTAGAGTGTTACAAGTACTCAATGCTAAAAAAGACAAGAAAATCAAACAAAAAAGAAAGAGAAACTTAAAATAATATGGAAGATAGAGAAATGGGTGTAAAGAGGATAAATGATACTTAGGTTAGAAGCGAGATTCATGAATTGCACCTGCAAGTCAATCGAACTACCTCTAGCAGGGCATTCAATGGATTGCACCCAATCTAGCTCAAGGTGAGTGATATATAGGATTCAATGGATTGCACCTAACACACCAAGGGACCAAAATAATTTAGACTTGGATTCAATGAATTGCACCAAGCTAGCCCAAGTAGAGAGAAGATATAGGATTCAGTGAATTGCACCTTTTAATATCAACTCAAAAGCCAAAGATAGATAAAGGGCACACAGTCATATGCTCTTAGAGAGACAAATTAACAAATATTCGATGGATGCCTAAACTAGTGCCATGGGGGGTATTTATACTACTCCATGGGCTTGTTTGGCTAGAGCCTTTCCTTGTGGGATTAGTCTTAGCCACACATGTCTAATGAACCTAGACTAAAAATGAGGCTAAGGGTGATCTTGCAAAGATTCAACCCTGCGGCCAATTCTTGTCAAATAGGGATCCAATCAATATTTAAATGTGATTGTTACCTTACTTAGCACCATGTGGCCAGCCATAAGCTTCCATATAGCAATAAAACCTTAATTGCCTCACTTAACTCTAATTTTCAATCAAGGAATCAATTGGATTGATTCCATAATTAACCAAAAGGGCCGGCTAAGGTTTACTTAGTGATAAGAAACCTAAATTGCCTTCAATTACTTTGAGGACAAATCAAGGATTCAATCCTAGAAATTAAGGAGTGAAATTGATTCCTTAATTAACTCACACAAAAGGAAAGTTCTAATCAAAGAGATAGGCTCCTATAAAGATGGGATTCGGCCACATAGGGGTCCCATATTCGATTTACCCAATATGGCACTTCCTTATCATGTGTCGCCGCTCCACCAACTTGTGAGGTGGTAATGTTACTTGGCTTCATTGATCCTCTTGGGTCATGTGGAACCAACTCACCATGTGTTCCTCCTAGCGTCGCAGTGGGAGGTAGCCATGTGGTGGTGCCACCATTCTGCTCCTTAGGTCCTGAGTCTTTGAGGAAATCCTCTCCATGCACTCCTTCTGGCACCACCATGATTGGTGGTTGACCATCTCTAGTGGTGGCAACTCCTAGTGGCTAACCTAGAGAAGTTGGCCTCTGTCAACCCGAGGCTTGTGGCCTTAGGCGCTGGCAATGCCATGGGGCATGCCAGTGTATTGCTGGTAAGGTCATAGCTCGTGCCATGACATGCTGATAGCGTGACATAGATACCCACAAACCTCACTTCGCCTAAGGCACTATTGGAGGTCTTGTCATGTTGGCTAAGGCAGTAGTCGCGTGGGCATGGTTACCCTCCCTTTGGCGTGCTTGGTTGCTAACTCACATGGCTTGCGCGCACATATGGCTGATGCATCTCACGAGCAATGTGAGCTCGATAGGCTCTTGCGGTGTGGTTCTGGCTGCATGACAGTTCATGCCTCTGTCTTATGGCCTCCAAGATAGCCCCATCCACTTCTCCTTACACAACCTTATCTTCCAAGAGGCCCATGTGCCCCTTCATTGCCTTCTTCAACTTCATCCAAGCCTGGCCCTTTCTAGCCTTTTTCAGATCTCCATCATTCCCCCATTCTCCAAATTAGACCTTGTCCTCAAGGTCTTGACTAGGGAGTTGTTCCCTTCCTTCCCATAAGATTTATCCTTCTACTGCCTCAATTTGTTCATAACTCATTCTTCCCCTTCCCATGTTGGTTCTTCCTTAATTTTTTTTGGTAGCTCCTCCCTCAATATCCTCCTCCATTCCCAGTTATGAACTATTATTTCCCTATCCTCTCTCTCACAATTTTTCTCCTCCTCCTTTCCCGTGTACCCTATCGCCTCCCCTTGTCCGTAGTTTTAGGACAACCCAATCCTTACCCAATAGAAACTCCATAATTCTTTTCCCATCATCGGTCACCACCTTTCCCAACACTACATCCAATCCAACAAGCACTAGAATGTAGATCCACTACTATTTTCACCCTTTGGTTCTCTAGGTTAACTTATTTTAAGGGTTAATTATACTATTTTCAATCCAACAAGCACTGAAAAAGATCAACCACATGCAAAACAGGTGACACATTTCACCCACGTCGTTCTGGTTTACTTCGATTTGCACCCCCCGTCAATTTATCTGTTATTTCGAACGAAAAATCAACTGCAAAACCAAACTAAACGTGGGTGCAAAGTGTAATTAATCATTTTTGAACATCCGGGGCAGAATGGGCAAGTGAGCCTTGTGCAGAACACGTAATTTAGATTTCCGTTCATTCTAAATACTAATTTTATCTCGCACTAAAACCAGACATTTTAATTATGGATTTTTTGAAAAAAAAAAAAAAAAAACTTAAAGGTTTTGGCCTAATTTTGAAATCTTTGATTCGGCCGGGAGTACCGACCCATGGCTATTAATGTAGCTTTTCGGGAAGATCAGGAAGAGAAGCAAGCAGTGGAATTAAGCTGGAAACGGTTCGTGGTATTTTTACAGGACAAAAGAACAGATCAGCAGAAATTTCATTGGACATTGAAAGCACAAGCTGTGAGGGTCAAACTCCCAGAACCTTAACCTATTTTCAAAATGGTAATCTCTGTTTAACAATATAGAAGACAACAACAATCCCCAAGGAGGGGAAAAGAAACTGAAAAGGCAAAAGGAATAAATAGTACGACGTACAAGTTGATGCCTTGCAAAGAATATACCTATATGGAAAGGTCATATAAATTAACAAATAATCTTATTCGGTTGCTAATTTTATGTTGAAAATATCAATTCAATATGAATTAAGAGATCTTTTGGCTTCTCTTTAGATTGAACTAATCTCTCTGCGACCGGTATTGAACTTGTTTCTTCTTCTTGCTTCTATTCTCGAAATTATATTTATACTCAACCCTCCAAGTGACCTCATCATCTTGAGCTGCTGGTAGAGGAGTACCATAGCTTTTTCTGGCAAATCAGTATCTTCTCCTTCTCGATACCATACTCTGTGTCCTCTTTACGGCAACCCCATCTCATCCCCTTGGCAATGGTAGCAACAGCATCCACAAAATAGCTGGATTCCCGAATTATTGCATACCCATTGGGTCGTAGGATCCGGTCCATCTCCAAGAGCACATATTTCATATCACATCTGCCACAGAGTACAAGCTACTGTCAGAAACACGCATGATTCCAAATTTGAGGTAATGTCCCTTGCTATTTCTCTTGTTATAGGTAAAGGTCAACCAAGTTGGTAACCGGTTTCTATTTTGTTTGTTCTTGCATTTGATAAGTCTGATTGGGCACTGTAGTCAACAAGATAATTGTAGCAACTTCAGTTGATATTTCTATACCCTATTTTGTCCCATCAGGCAAGGGTCCTCTCCGAACCCAAAACCAAAACAGGTATCCTCAGCCACACAAAAACCAAGTTCATTATAACTAGCCCTGAAAAAAAAACCCACCTTGTTCCTTATGATAAAAGCATTTGGCCAGAACCTTACCTGTGGCTTTCATCAGTAAAGAGGCTATCAAGGTGAAGGAGATCATACGTTCGAGGATATGTTGAGAACGCTTCACACCTATCAAACAGGAATTGAGTAACTGAAATCAGACACTATCTAGTAGGATATAATCAATTAGCTACGGAAAAGAGCACTTAGTATGCTATATATGTAGAGACAAAACTTTAAAAGATTAGAAAAAAAATAGAGAATAGAGATTACCAATCATGGTAAGTTCCAATGAGACCTCGATCAAAGACCACAGCAAGTGTATTGGCAGCATAGGATGAGACCACATTCATGACCCACAGGGGATCATCAACTAAAGCTGCAGCAAAACCTCCAAAAGCCGTATTCATGTCCATTACATTTCTTATCTTATCAGTCCCAAGCGTAGGGAGCAATTTCTTGTAGTGCTTCACTCGCACCTTCCACTTACTGTCATCATGCTTGAAAGTATTAGCACTCCCGCCATGAACATCTGAAATCCGTTCGGGTGTGATATGCAACCGCTCAGGCCATTTAGGGATGGATGTCAAAGCAGACTTCTTATGCTTTGGGTTAGGAACAACGACACAAGGACGAAGTGGAGTGTACCACGCTGAATCTGGTTCAAGGCTATCATCACATTTAGGCGGATAAGCACCTGGATTAGCCAGCTTAGTGTAACAACTATTGTCTGAAGCTTTCTGCCAAACAGCAATATCATCTTTTTTGTTGTACAGTTTGAAGCACATAGAAGTTAGCAGCTGCTGCAACTTGTCGTAATCTGATTTCTGCTCTTCCACAGTTGTGTTCCATCCTCGCCAGCGGTTTTTATAGTTAACAGGAGGGCCAGACAAAACCCAGAAGCCTCCAGGTCGAAGTATGCGGTGAATTTCAAGGAGGTACATACCACCTGAAAGCAGGAAATTTTCATTGGTGAAGAAAGTAAGTGTAAAACTCTCCACAAAATTAATTGGATATCCTAATTAAAGATACACTACGCTCAGAAAGAATTACATGTTATCTGCCAATAAGAAAAGGTGAAAAGTGAAAGAAGAAATTGCTGATCCAGATCAGTAGACAGAACACGTAAGACACTCTAATTGGATCATATGACATGCATCCTCCCCCCCCCCCTTCTTTCTCTCTCACCCACAGAAAAAATTGAAATAAGAGAAAGTTTAGTTTGGAAAGCACAAGCGTATGCATTGTCTATTTTGGACTCAGTTCTCTTAATTTTACAAACGTTAATCACAATGTGAGAGAAGAATTACCAAACTCTGTCCATGGTATAAGACATCTTGAGCAATGCGCCATGTCAAATGACTTTGAGGGGAAAGGAAGACGTTGCGTAGAAATGATGCCAAGGATTGCTGGAATTCCACGCTCCAGTGCAAACTGGACTTGAGCTTCATGATTATCTCTTGGGGCAAGAGAAACAGTTAGAATCCCCCTATCTAACAAATCTCCACCCCAGCTTGCAACCTAGAAAGTTTAGTAGTTACACAAATCAAATGACTGACTTTTGCAACGTATAGAAAATGTATGTCCTCCATAACTTTATATTAGACCATCCCCAGAATTGCAAACAGATGAACATTTCTTGAATAAGGAAAACATGTGTACACATTATTTTTAGATGTATACAGACACGAACAAACGAATACCAGAAATTAAACCTACAAAATTAGCACTTATTCTCTATATTCATCACTGAGCAACTTAAACCAAATTTTGGTGAAGGAAAGCGCATTTACAGTCTGAAAAATCCCAGTTTCTTTTGCTGAGCACTCTCACAAATCTTAGTTACTTTCAATAAGATGGGAACACCATGAACAACAACAAAAAGATGAAGGTCTGACTCACCCCACACCCAGTGTCAATGGCAGTTCGAACAGTACCATCTTTCATTTCTGGGATCAGATCTTGCATCAGATCAACATAGGCACCAACACCTCTAGGGAACATAGTACCCCCACCAGGAAAGAGGAACTTCTCCCCTTCCTTCCTCAGCCAATTCTGATTAGATTTCTGCTTGTTAATCCAATCGTATGGCACATTCCTGCGAGGTCCACAAAATAAATTCAACAAAGCACATAAAATAGATATCTGATCCTAACTCCTTAAAGCTAGCAAGGCACTTTAGCTTGATATCAACAGATCATAGTACCTGTACCAACATTGGTCCCTACTTTTTGGCCATTTAATTGGCACCTTATAACCATCAGGGGGCGGAACCAGGCATTCCTTCCTTTCAAATACTGGTGGGCAGTGGCGTTCCATGAAAGTAAGCCTCTGAACACCATACTTTCTCCACCTCTGTACGAATAAACATGAACCAGCAGTCAGGGAATTTGACATTGAACAGCCCTGTCCGAGATCCCAAAAAGGTCTATAGCACAGTAAATGGAACAATAAATATTACCCTGGGATCTGTGCACGGTGTGTAGTCTTGATAGTCACTGCTGCACTCAGGAAACTGAATGGCTTTAATTTGGAGGGGAGTAACTGCCGATCCCTTAGGAGATTGGACATCCCTTGGAACTTTCTTGATGTCAAACCTGCTCTTCTCAGAACAAAATATTCCACCAAGATAAAATGACAATCCGCATAGCAACACAAACATGATTGACATGGGGACAAGCCTAGAACTTTTGTCCCCTTGGGGAGCTGGTTTTCCATCTTTATGCTTCATGATCCCTGCAATCGTCAACTATCTGCACAATGCAAAGATGCAAGGGAAGTCAAAAGGAAGTGAAAGAACACTTGGTCGCTTACAACAAACATTGTAAGCACACCCTTTATAACAATCGGAGTTCCCATTTCACTTCCCAGTATCATCCAAGAGACTAAAGTTAGCATCATGAACAGAGAAGGAAACAAAATATAGAGAATGCACGTAGTTGACTTTTCAAGTATCGTTCATCCCTAATATTCTGCAATTAGTGGTTGGTTTTATCCAATTAATCTTTCCAAATACCAAAAAAAACAAGAGGACATAAAACAACCTCATTGAAGAAGCATGTGTTTAAATGGGATTAAACAAGCAAGACACCCACCATTCTAAAACGTGAAAAGCACAGAAGCAAGAATAAATTAATATATTGTTGTGTAGTCTTGATAGTCACTACTCAGGAACTGAATGGCTTTAATTTGGAGGGGAGTAACTGCCGATCCCTTAGGAGATTGGACATCCCTTGGAACTTTCTTGATGTCAAACCTGCTCTTCTCAGAACAAAATATTCCATAACAATCCGCATAGCAACACAAACATCATGGGGACAAGCCTAGAACAGCTGGTTTTCCATCTTTATGCTTCATGATCCCTGCAATCGTCAACTATCTGCACAATGCAAAGATGCAAGGGAAGTCAAAAGGAAGTGAAAGAACACTTGGTCGCTTACAACAAACATTGTAAGCACACCCTTTATAACAATCGGAGTTCCCATTTCACTTCCCAGTATCATCCAAGAGACTAAAGTTAGCATCATGAACAGAGAAGGAAACAAAATATAGAGAATGCACGTAGTTGACTTTTCAAGTATCGTTCATCCCTAATATTCTGCAATTAGTGGTTGGTTTTATCCAATTAATCTTTCCAAATACCAAAAAAAACAAGAGGACTAAAACAACCTCATTGAAGAAGCATGTGTTTAAATGGGATTAAACAAGCAAGACACCCACCATTCTAAAACGTGAAAAGCACAAAGCAAGAATTTAATTATTGTTAGAAGTTACAAACACCAGAAGAGGGCTGCAATCATAACAATGCAAGTCATGCCACAAGACTCAATTTTCAAGGGCAGATTCACTTTATGAGTGCAAATCGTCCAAGTCAATAAAAGCGGAAAACCGCGGACTAATTAACATACAATGCGCACCGACTAAAAGGACGTGGGTTGGCTGTAAACAACGAGATCTCATAGCTACTACAGACTTTTGCTACTTGCCTTTACATTTCTCACACAACACTGGGTCCCAAACCTAACAAACCCAGCCCTACTTGGGAAGCCTCTCTCTCTCTCTCTCTCTAATGTCAAAAAGCTGAAAAAGAACCACTGGATCTTGCAACAGAACATGAAAAAGCAAGAAGGAAATAAAAAAGAGAAAAAGCATCATGTAGTTAAATCATTTCTTGAACCATAAGAAAAGTTTCCATGATTTCATTGACACTGCTTGCCACTCTGCTGCTTTTCTTCAGGGTCATCAATGACAATAGCTGTATACCCAAAGAAAAGAACACGCAAAAGAAAGGAAAGAACGCGCAAAAGAAAGAAAAGCAAAAAAGGCAAAAGCACATACGTCCAATGAGTAATCAAAGAAGAGCATGAAATTCATCCGTATCGTACTGAAACAGAGGCAGGCAATGCAGAAGTTTAAACACAGGCAATTTACGCGGGGGATAGAATATGGATGTCATAATTCTCTTGAAAACTCATCTTGTAATCTTAAATCTTAAGATGTAACACTGGAGCTCAAAGCTCCTGACTGACTTTCGCCCCAAGAAATATTTTCTTTTCCACAACACCCATCTGAATTATAAATGCCGATATTATCTATCGTCCGAAAATAGGAAATCCGAAGAGAAGTGTTGGGTCCTCAGTAGAAACGCAGATCAATTATGCAACTGAAAGAAAACCCATCATGAAGACATGGATTCATATAATCCAGTCATGCAAGACGTCTGAAATTGAGAAAGATGACGGATAGAAGGTAATTGGAACATCAATAGAAAGATTGTGACAGAGGAGATCTGACAGAGAACGAAGAAAAACAAGTACCAAAGAACAACGAGTAAGGGAACAGCAGCCACAGAACCAGTTGAAGGAGATAATGAGAGAGAGACAGGGATGATTAGAGAGTTGCGTACCTCTCTCCCGCCCCCCGAATAGCCTCTATTTTTAACTCTTGCCTTCCAGAATCCAAAAGAGAGGGCTTTGGGCCTGACTCTCAACTCTCTCTCTCTCTCAACGAACAAGAGAGAAGAGGCTTGTATAGAGGGATTATGCACAAACTAAGATCTCCAGCTGAGTCTTATATAACTCCACTACGCAACCAGTCTACCTCCCTGCCATCTGCTTCGCTGTCCTCTTGTTTTCCTTAGACTTCACACTTCTGAGATTTCTACGGTAACAAGAAAAACAGCAAACAAATAAGGTCAAAATAAGGAAAAAGATACCAAAATTATAAGAAAAATGTTATGAGCTAAGGTCACATTGCTTATAAGTGGCAGTTTATGTCGGCCATTCATGATGTGCCACGCAGTAGGTGTCACAAGTGAAGTGCACCATAAGTTTAAGGGTATAATAAGGCCCCTAATGCTTGAATTATCATACATAGGAGGGGTTCACTTAAGAGTAGAAGTGTCCCCTAAAAGAAGATTTAGTGGCTTATAAATCAACCCCTTTCTATTATGCCTCTAGTGGAATAACTCTAAAGACAACATCTATATATCCTTTACAAAGGACCCAATTTATAGGGCTCTTCGTGTTCTCTCTATGAAATTTCTTAGCTTTAAGAGGTTTCCGCGGCCAGCCAGAGTCTAGTTTAGTGGTTAGCGAACTATTAAACAAGCTGTAGACTTAAACGTCCTGAATTGTATTCAAACTTTCATTAACTACATTCACTTAAAAATAATTATAGATGTACATTTTTTTTCTATGAGCATTCTTTATTTTCCTCTTGACATTTGAGTTATTTTCCACATGGCAACCAATGCAACTGCCATGTGTTTTCAGTCATGGATGGAAAACTTAACATGAGGCGTTGATCTAGACAGGGCCTTAGCACAGATTGTACTAAAACGAACTTGAGGTGCATGGATAATCAGTATTTCTCCTCCATTACAAAATTTCCTGTTCGTTACGGATGAGTGAAGTATTTGATTGTAAATACACGAGGGTGATCATGAGAAGTGATCCCTGACGTGAATTTCAAGGTTAATTTTATGTTCACGATTAATAATCGCTCTAAGAGACATGATCATTTCTTAATGCTATTCCTATCATGCTTTTGATCTAAGCAATCAACTCCCTGAAATATATATATATATATATTTATGACTAATTACAGTGTTCCAACATTTCAAGGTTTAATGAATGCCTGTCCTACTTCATCTTTACTTCTAGTCTTTTAGATGATGGAAGAACTACATGACAAATGAATTCCATAATATTTTTTTTTTTTTAAAAAAAAAAAGGGGCTTCATTACTTCATTGGTCTATCTTGTATTTCGAAATCTCAAAGTGGTACGGATGGTATTTTTCTTCTATCCCGATAAAATATTATTATACAAATATAGCCCTTTCTTGTGTTGGGATAGCAAAATTCAATATGACTAATGGTGACACAACATAACCAATACCAAACTTTCACATGTCTATTTTTTATAATGCATGCTACACCGGATGCCACTTCAGTTTGGAAGTCTCATCTAGATCAAATACGTGACGTAGAGGAGGCACTCATTAAAATGTTACCATTAAGGGTCCCTTTTTTGCTTGTGTAATTTGTTTTACTTGTTTTAAAGTATTTGCAAGCACCTGAAAATAAGGTTAAAGTAAAAAGTTTTCGAAGTCAACTGTAAAAGTTCTATTATTTTCTAGAAAACAAACTAAGCTCAAATTTTCGTAAACCAAAATTTTTGTGGGTGAAATATTATAGTATGCCCCATATCTATGAGCAAAAAATCAATAAGTTTCCCTCAAGTTTCAAAATATTTTATTTCACCTCATATTTCAAAAACAATCAGCTCTTGCTTTCTATTAAACCACATGCAAAATGACCGAAATGCCCTTCCAAGATAAACTTTTTTAAAATTTTTAAAATTTTAAAATAATATAAAAAAAAAAAAAGTAATGTTTTTCAAATAAAAATTGAACGAAGATACATATGATATAATAGTTTTATATTCTTCTCTTTTCAAGCCACGTGTGCACTTCTCAGTTAGTTGGCTAACAGTAATTAAAGTTCGAAGAACAATTTTTATTGCAAAAGTGTACCTCGGACCTAACATTTAAAATTCACGCAAGCACAATTTCATCTGTTGGCTAACGGCAATTGGATGGAGGATCGATTTATCTCAAAAACTTACCTCAAGGACCCGATGGTTGAAATCGATACATCAGGGATTAAAATGTCAAGATTGTAAACCACATGGACCTGTATGGTAATTAAGGCTTTTTATATAAATACGTAAATCATTAAACGTGTCAAACATCAAAAAATATTTTAAAAGAATAACCAATTGCTGAATAGGAAATTTTTTCTTAAAAGTTTTTAATATAAAATAATAATTTTACAAGCAAACCATCGGACCCTAAGAATGAACAGGTGGAGTATTAGTATTGCTTTTGATGTGTCCTTATTAATCACATAAGATTTTGTTATCCAGATGTAGGTTTCAATTGACGAAAAGTACTGCATTGACATAATAATATTTTACTTACGGGACTATTTTAGGATAAAAAATATCCTAAGAGCCGGTTTAGGATTTTAAAATACCACATGTATTAATGAAGTAATTAATCCTTAAAAAAAAAACTGAGATCGGTGGGCATGGATTTCCTCATGTTCTTCTGAGCTGTGAGTGTAAAGTTTCATAGTACAGTCATTAATAGGAGTCATAGACGATACATATAATATATATACATATAATAAGTTAAATTTTAATGCTGAATATAAAGGGAAATAAGTGTAATGGCAACTTTTAGTTTTAAGATCATGGCTCTTGATGGGAGTTAAGTTTGGCAACTGATCTGAAATTTCCAGGATTAATGGTTCAAATTTAAGATTTGAGAGAGATTGCAAATGATCTTAGCTTGGGGTGGTAAACGTGATTCACTATAAGAAATGGGATATTAGTTGACAAATTGACGTAATAAATTATGAGAATGGGTCGATTAGAAACTAAGCATGAACTTATATATACACATGGTATAAAAATGTGGATCAGAAATCATATAATAAATCAAAATATTAAAAGGTCCATTTTTCGAGTGCTTGAGACCAAAGTTTTTCTTCCCCTAGCTAGAAATTAAGCACACACCAATTAGGTGTATATACTATATACGCACATTTTCATTCAAAAATAGTCGGTAGCTACCTGCTAAAATATTGCTACCCTATAGTCAAAAAAGCAAAACCCAACACCACTGACTTTTTGTTTGTGTCGACCAATAGAGATGATCCATTCATGATAATAAAATTTTTACCGTCCAAGCAAATTTTTAAATAAAATTAGAAAAAATTTACTTTGCACCCTTAAATTATAGCATCATAATCATGTTACTGGTTATATTCATCACATTACGCTCTCAAACTAGTAAAATTTATCAATGTGCATCATATGATATGATTCCACTGTTAAATAAATTGTCCCATATAACTCATGTTCCGTTTATTTCGACCCTAGGTAGACACTTTGTAATAGAATTTAATCATCAAGATTGTGACACATAATAATTATTCACTTTCGGCTCATTTCAAGATGAGATCTTATAATCTAATTATAACGTACACATTAATGAAACTTGATATTTGTAAGACGCCCTAATAAAATTAATAGTTTGGATTTCAAAATGAGATTGAGGCTAGCCGAGATTGCTTTATCGTGAGAAGTAAAAGCAATTAATATAGTAATTAATCTTACTTATTAGTACAAGTTACGTTTAGCATTATAACTACTCCAGGGAGATCACAAGAAAGTATAGGATATATACATATTTAGAATATTGGAGCAATTGCAGCGTAGCCATACCGACATTGCCGTGCTGTGACGGTGCTGCCGCTGATTCCATTGTTGAAGTAATAATACAGGGGAGACAGAGACAGCGCACTTTGTTGTTGGATCTCATCGTATTCCTTCTTTGGTGCTTGCGAGGAAGCGGTGGTATTATTCTATTCTAATTCCTTGTTTGGTAATGGCAAGAGAGAGAAGCTGAAAAAGTTTAGGACCAGAAAGTCAGAAAATTCACAAGGTTTCTGACTTTCTTCTACTTTGTTTCCGGTTTTCCCTGATGGCTTCGTATGTCAACACTTCCACCGGCGGTCACACACTTTCTTTGAAAATAAATAATTTATGTAATTGGGAAACCGCCAGTTTTTATCCTTTCTGCTCACGTCATGTCCACCGAGCCGTTTTCTCCTTATATTTTAAAGGAAAAACACCAAATTTGATTTCGACCCTCACCGAAAATGTAGAAAACAACAAGTTTCATGTATAAACCATTGCTGCTCCACAACTTCAATTTGGCTCGTAATCCATTACTAAAGCTGAAAACTTTAGCCAGCAAATTTTTCGGTGTATGGTTTATTTTTCTGACCAAGTGCGATACGAAGAAAACAATTTTAATCTTTATATGAAGTAGATAAATATGAGTTTGAATCCAATCGTTTGTAAGTAAATTTTTTACTTAATTGATACTCAGTCTTTAAAACTGATTTGAGTGCCCAAATTTTTTTTCTTACCCTCTTAACAAAGTCAATACCTTTTTCAAACCAAGTCAATACTTTTTTTAAATTTATCTAAACTTGGTGTACAAACGTGGGTGCAGTAGATTTTCTTTATTACTAAATAAAGAAATTATTCGTTCACTTATATGATTTCGGCATTGTCCATTATTTTATTTGACTAGGGGGGGAGGGACCCTAAAAAAAAATCGCAAAACTTCCTCTTCCCCAATCTGTGAAGTACTTTTTTTCCCTATGCCTAATCAAAACCACTGAAAACTAATAGTTTGAAGACGGATAATATATGTGTATAACCTAATACATATACCACATATTAAAGAATTCAAGATTATATATATATATATATATATATAGTTTCCTTTTATGCTCATATGAGTATTTATTTGCACGTAGATATAGGGGTGGGCTTTCCGGGTTCGGGGTCGGGTTTGAATACACCCGAACCCGAAGGTTGGGTTCGGGGCGGAATTCGGGGCGAGTCTCAAAAATTAGCCCAGAACATTTTAAGGCCCAAAAACGTTCTAGGCTGTCAAATTCGGGCCCAAGAGATCTGGAATTCGAATATTCGCCAATAACAAGGAATTCTACGAAAATATTCAGATTCTGGCATTCTCAATAAAACAAATAACTTCGGTCAATGAAAATCAGCTATTAGTCTATTACAATATCCGGATTCTGGCCTTCAGCTATTAGTCTATTACAATGAAAATCACAATAAAAGCAACTAACATATTCTTGAAACTTGAACAAGAGCAAATCAATCTTCTTTTGCCCTGCACAACACTTTACAAATCACAACACAATTCCTTAGAAAATAAAATGAGCATATAACAATAACAACATAAAAATAATCAAAGCTAAACAAGTTACATTGTTCTTTCACTTCTTTGTTGCAACCATGATCCAGCTCCACGTTCGTAATCATTCTCCAAGAAGAATCCCCAATGGATCATCTTCTAATTCTAAAACAGTAACAACAAATACAATTGAATTTAACTTAACTCATTTAATTATTGAAACAAAAACAACAAAATTTAACAACTACAATGAATGAGAAAGTTACCTGCATCAAGTTTGTAACTTTCAATATCATCCAACTCTTCCTCTTGATGAAAGATAGGTTTGGACTTCAACCAATTTTGGGCACATATAAGAGCATTCACTGTTGATGGAGCTAATGAACTTCGATATGAATCTAGCACCCGACCACCAGTACTAAATGCAGACTCAGACGCGACTGTAGTGATGGGGATGGCCAATACGTCTCGTGCTACTCGGGCCAAAATAGGATATTTGGTAGAATTGACCTTCCACCAAGTCAAGAGATCGAACTCAACACTCGGAGTCTCCACATCCTCCAAATAATACCGCTCTAATTCACTTCGATTTTCCGTCAGATTTTGAGAACCACGGAATCGACGGTACTTATTCAATGCAAATTTGTTTTGACTCAGCCCTAATGAGGTAGAACAAGGTTGGCTCTCAGCTTCACTCCCACTTGTGTAATCCGTACACGAGCTAGAAGAACCACCACCAATATGGGCCTTCCTGGCATATTGCTTAAACAAGTGTTCAATGTCTTTCTTCAGGGTTTCAACAAACACTTCTCCTTTCTCATCCCCCATTTCGTCCTTGAACCAAAAGTCTAGGGTATCTAATTTGTAGCGTGGGTCAAGGACTGCAGCTATAAACAACAATCTATTGATCTTCTCTATGTCTCCCCAATATTTCTGATACTTAGTCATCATCTTTCTAGCCATAGTACTTAACACAAGATCATCACTATTAGTATATTCTGTCAAATGACCAAGAATGTTAGATAACTCTTCAAAATACAAACTTGATGTGGCATACTTGGTACCAGACATTCTCAAAGTCACTTCATAAAACAGTTTTAAAAACTTGATGAAAGCTCGAATTGTGTCCCAATCATCATCAGTAGGAGGTCCCAAACCCTTCTTTCCCAACCCATCCTCCATTACTGAGCGATACAGGGGCCCATCATCTTCTTGCATAAGCTCAAAAGCTCGCTGAAATTTCTCTGCAGATTCAAGCATAAGGTATGTCGAGTTCCATCTAGTTGGAACATCAAGTTTTAACAAACTTTTGCATGGAATTTTTTTCTTCTCTGCACAAACCCTAAATCTCTGAAGCCTTGCAGGAGAAGACCTCACATATCTTACAATATTCCGAACCCTAACAATTGAATCATCTACATCCTTCAAACCCTCATTCACAATAAGATTCAAGATATGAGCACAACACCTCACGTGAATGTATGCATGTCCACTAATGGTTCCCTCACTAGATAGTGTTCGTTTCTTCAACCAAGCAACAACAGTATCATTAGATGTGGCATTGTCAACTGTAATGGTAAGATACCTATCTATTCCCCACTCCAACATACATTCTTCTAATTCCCTCCCAATTGTCTCTCCTTGATGATTTTGCACTTTACGAAAGAGATAATTCTTTTATGCAAGGTCCAACCACAATCAATGAAATGAGCAGTGACACACATATAATTCAAATTTTGAATAGAAGTCCATGTGTCGGTGGTGAAACAAACCCTAATATCCTCTCTGAGAAACAAATCCCTCAACTTCTCCCTCTCCTCTTGATACACCCGTATACAATCCCTCATCACGGTATAGCGAGAAGGCATAGGAAACCTAGGCTCAATAACCCTCACAAAGTCTCTAAACCCAACACCCTCTACTATACGAAATGGTAATTCATCAATAATAATCATCCTAGCAAGAGCTTCCCGGATCTTCTTCTCATTATACTTGGCTAATCCCATATTCTTTTCAATGCCACTGCCATCTGATGACTTCGAAGCCTCAAAACTCAGGAAGGACTGACCCTTCTCACACTTAGTTTTCACCCGGTTGTATTTCGGACATCTCTTTAAGTGATTCAACAAGGAGACGTGCCTTGGATTTTTGAGTGGCACTTGAGAGACACACCACAATAATCACATATACACAAAGGTTCATTGGGATCAGAAGTGGGATCCTTTGTGAAGTGATCCCACGCTTTGGATCTATTACTTTGGGACCTAGGCAGTGGTGGTCGTCCACCAGTACGCCTAACCTCAGTAGACTGACCCCCAGAAGGATCAGTAATAGTAGGCTCTACATTTGCCGCAAGGCCCTCAAATTGAATGGGAGGGCTAGGAGGCAATGTCGAGGGAGAAGCAGGATTAGATCCAGCTCCCGATGTAGGCATACTAGTGACGAGCATAATCTCATCAATATCCAAGTCGAGATCATCCATCTGATATTGAGAGAATAAAACTCATTTAAAAATTAAGACATAAGAACTAACAAGTAACAAGTAACAAAAAAAGGAAATTAATAAATTTTTAAAATGGAAAAGAATTGAATCTAAAATTATCAATTTTGTTTTGAAAGAATTGAATCTCAAACTCATCCATTTTGTTTCAAAAACTAAGTTTAATTTACTACAGATTACTTATTAAATAATAAAAATCATATGTTCTAATATATACTCTACAATTCACAAATATTATAGTATTATACTCCACAAAATTCACAAATATATAGTCCACAAATATTATGCAAACAAATTCACAAATCACAAATCATACGTGCACAAATGATTCAATCAATTCAAATCAAGCCAATCCCGTTTCATCCCCATCCGGCCACAGCCAATTTCATAACCTAAATTGTGAGCCCAATGTTCTAATCTATACTCTAAAATTATAAATTAACAATGAACTACAATAAATAATTAACTAAATTAAGTGAATGGATTTGTACCTGAATCAATGCACTAACCAATCCTACTCAATCTTGTAACCTGCACTAAAAATGTAATTAGTTAAATAACAGAATAACAGATCATCGAATGAAATTTAGAATAATATTCTAATCACAAATTAAGAATCTCATACCTGGTTACCTTAAATGGGACTTAGGAGCAATCAAGCAACTTAGCAAATAACAAATGTTAGGGCAAGGAAATTCTGCATAGATAATCAGCAGCAACGTTTCAAATTTTCAATCAAAATGCAAGATCATGTCATTGCACTTGAAAATAAGTAACAACTATCCTACAACCGTGCATCTAGGTAACTATCCTACAAGGCATGTATTTCATAGCAATTTCTCAAGAAAAAAATGAACTAAATTTGTAAGTATGTGACTCTGTATACGTAGGTCAGAGACTCAGAAGGGGATAAAGATCAGCTCACCTGCCGGCTGCCAACTAAACTTGAGGAAGATGCCGAGAGGAGAGAGAGGCCAGAGACGGAGAGAGAGGAGAGACGAGAGAGAAGAAGAGAGAGAGAGAGAGCACAGAGTAGAGAGATGGCGGCTGGAGGGGGAGCACGGTGGCCGGAGGGAGAGAGTGAGGTCGGGCGTGAAGAGGCGCGGCTGGAGGGGGAATTTTCGAAGAAGAGGGGGTGATTGTAAAGAGAGGCCACCCTTGCGCCGGGGGGTGTCACGAAAGCCTAAGGCTAAGGGCAGAAAATACCCTTAGCGAAACGGTGCGTTTCGCTGAGGGTATTAAGTTTTTTTTTTTTTTTAGCATTCGGGTCGGATTTGGTAATAATTTGGTATAGTGCTATACCCGAACCCGAACCTTTTTTTTTTTTTTTTTTAATGTTTTTAAACTCGAACCCGGATAAACCCACCCCAATCGGGTCTGAACCGGGTCGGACATTCAGGTCGTGGGTTTTTTGCCCACCCCTACGTAGATATCTGCTGCCTTTTTTTTTTCTTTTTTTTTTTTAAGGTAAGAAGGAGAATTCATATACAAAAGTCTATGTTCCTGGCGTGAGAGGATGTACGGTACAGGCCGGTTGAAACGTACTTGAGTACACGTAAGTATGATAAACTTCAACAAGTGAACTGTCTTCCACCGAAGCACCAGATCAGCTCAGCTCAGAGATGATTACACTGGCTGGTCAACATTAAGAATTTAAGATGTGGAATATACTCATTTAAAAACATATTTTATTATTTTCACTTTAAAAATATTCTTTCCATAGAAGTAACTATTATGAGTTTTATGGTAATGTATATGGAAAGAGGCATGCTTATTTGAAAGAAAGAAAAATGTGAAAATTTGCAAAGTTCAGAGTGATAGGCCATATCACTATAAAGATAAATGATTAAAACCTCTTATGATAATTTATTTTAGAAGCTTAAAACGCATTTATGTTTAATCAAGTAACGAAAAGAAAGCCTAAAAATAAAGTAGGTAAAAAAAAAGAAAAAGAAAAAGAGAAATAGAGAACGATTTATAGCAGGAGACAGACTGGATTGCTTTCTATAATTAGGTGATAATTAGGTGATAAAAATAGCCAGGATATGGGTACTTTGTGTAAGAATTGAATGCTGAATTCAAAGAAAAGAAATAATTATATAAAATTATATTTAATGTTAGGAAAAAATATATATATCACATATATGGGCTTATGTCACTTTGGAATTGAAATCCATATTTTAAATTTTTCGATTTTGAGACATATAGTTCTTCTTTTATAAATCTATTGTTCCACTTGTTTTACAATTAAAGTAACACACGCACATGATAGACTAAATCTTATACACTTAAATTATAGCAGGAGACTGACTGGATTGCTTTTCTATAATTAGGTGATAAAAATAGCCAGGATATGGGTACTTTGTGTAAAAAATTTTATTTTTATTTTTTGTCAAAACAGTAAGCTTTTATTAAAATTAAGGAGGTTTGAAAACCTCAAATACATGCTCTAAGGGGCGTGTCAGACCTTCCGGAGAGGCGACGAGCCAACGAGCAAAGGGGCCAAACCTTACAAACCCAAGCCCAAAAGGACGGGTAGAGACCCATAAAGGGTGAAAAGCCCACAAAGGGCAGCAAGCTGAGATGACCAGTAAAAGTAAAGCGATGGTGGAATAGGGTGGCAGGACCAGTAGCGGAGGTGAGAAACCGGCCAGATCGAAAAGGGGAGGCGCATGAGATCCACGCGCGTGTGGGCCCCACCGCTGGCCGGTCATCGGAGATGACCACGAGGAGCGCCTGGACGTCCAGATGCCAGCCACCTGGCGCGTGTATACTGGAGAGGACCACTTGATTGCTGAAAAATGAAGAAAAGGGGCGAGCGCGTGAGATCACGCGCGCGCGTGGCGGCCGTGTGAGCACATGCGCATCCCGTCGTTGGCTGGCCAGTGCAGAAAAATTCTCCAGTTGATGTAGATATTCCCCGCCGGTCGTGGTCTTCAAAAACCTCTAAAAAAGCGTAGATCTAATCACCAAATCCGTCGGAAAAAAATCCCCTAAAAGTGACTGGAAATGAGGGTTTATTAATGGTTCCGATTACAGAGGACAAGGACAAAGGAGAAGAGGGGGGCGGAGGAGCTGCTCCTCCGGCCGCCAGAGAAAAAGGGGGGAGGAGTGGGTCAGTAGGCCAAGGTGCACAACGACTTTCTCTAGAGAGGAAGGGCTACACCGTAGCTCTTTTCAGGTACTTTGTGTAAGAATTGAATGCTGAATTCAAAGAAAAGAAATAATTATATAAAATTATATTTAATGTTAGGAAAAAAATATATATCACATATATGGGCGTTATGTCATTTTGGAATTGAAATTTGTATTTTAAATTTTTCGATTTTGAGACATGTAGTTCCTTCTTTTATAAATATAAAGCTCCACTTGTTTTACAATTAAAGTAACACACGCACATGATAGACTAAATCTTATACACTTAAATTAAAAATTTGCAATTAAAGTAACTGTTGGATTTTAACTAGTACGTTACGGTCCCTTGGATTTTTTTTTTTAAAGTGATATTTTGTATTTTATTTGATATTATTATTATTTTATTTATTTATATGTAAATGATCTAAATTATTTTTTTAAGAAAAGTCATATATGCAGTTGATAAGTCTGAAAATATGCTATATATAAAAATTTCGTCTATATACAACGATAAAATAAAAAAAAATTTAAATTCACAAACAGTTAGACTACAAGTTTAAAAATAAAATAAAAATGTTCAGCACGGGTTACAAATTCTCCTTCAATATTATCAGCATAAAGCCTTCAAGGCTTCAACAGCATCGTACGCTGCACTTTAATGTTGGGGCGGCAAGTCTCGAGTAATAAAATATTATTTCGTGAATGCTTACAAGATATTACTCTTTAGAAGCCTCGGTAGTTGGTACTACAGGGGACAGTTGCTTTAATTAGTTACTTGTAGGCCTCTAGCCGGTCCAGCCCCTAGGGATCTTTCGATAGCCAGTTATCCAGCTAATTAGGATCATGTAGTCACAGGAACTCTACTCGGTTAGACGACGTGGACCCCTCGGCCTCGTGAGTTGTAACCAAGGAGCATGCACGTCTAAAAAGCTCAAAAGTTTTCCGGTCGGTCGAATGCATCATTATATTTTTTTCCAATGCCAGATCTTAACTGAGTCTACATATTTATGGTTTCATGTTACAATCTGTCAAGTTCACAACTTAAGTACTATATTACCAAACGGGCACGCCCGATAATTTTTAGGCTCAGCTATTACCTGCAGATGTATATAATAGCTTAACCTGCATTAATACATACTGCACTAAAGATCAAACACAATACAAGTTATACAACGTTGTAGCTTAGCACACCATTTATTTTTTCGGAAAAATATACTTCTCATCTGAGAATTATTATAGATTTTTTTTTTTAACCTAAACTATCAAGTTTAAAATATTTTACTCACAAATTATCCCTTCTGAACATATTGCACCATGCGTCTATTTTTTTCATCTAATTATATGCAAAATTAACATTTTTAAGACAAAATAATGATTACGCCTTTAAATGTATCTTATTATTTAACTTTTTAAGAGTATAATCAATATTTTATATTAAAAAAAAATTCAATTTCAATTCAATTTGATGAAAAAATAGACCGAAATTACAATGTGTAGAGATAGATAATTTATGAGTGTAATATCTCAAAGGTACCAATTTTGAGTGTAAAATGTAAAACATGTATTAGTTTAACAAGTGTAATTTTTTTTTTCTTTCTGTGATACCTTCTGTGCATGGCAGAGAGCGACCTTTTTACTACTTTATTTTGTATTTTGCACCTCAAAATATCAATAGGCAAATTAATTCGAAAAAGGAGTTTAGAAACAATTTTAGCTGTCAAATTGTAACATAGGATATTAAGCATAAATCTATTGATAATTTGTAGTGATATGTGTTGATTTTGATAATACGAAGGTGTAAATATAAAATAAGTGGTAGTTAAAATGTATAGTACCGGGAAATAGAAATATTCTTTGTTTTTCGTTTGCCGGTGAAGCTTGGAAGACAATGAGAAGAATCTCCTCCACCGACACACACACGTCTCTGACTTTATCTCTACTTTGGCAATGTCATGCACCCATGTGCACACTTTGCTTCTCCTTCCACCCAAGGAATCAGGATACCAAAGGTTTTTTTTTTTTTTTTTTTGTGTCGGCATACCCAAAGGCCATTAATGTGCGGAGAGATTAAAATCGCTTGTCCTGTCCATAATTAAACATTTTGATGGAACCAAGAACTCGAATTAAAAAAAAAAAAAAAAAAGAGAATGTAGACAACTGTGCCAGATCTGACATGAGAATCTGAGGAACTATCTATGTACGGATCTTTGAATTCAATAACTTTCAGCGTCAAAAGCTCCTTAATCTGAAGCTTTCGTCCAGCCCAAGCGCACCTTCGCCGAAGGCGAATGAGAGCAGCACATTTGACTGTACCACGGCGCTCAATCCTTTCGTCCAAAGACCTTCGCCGAAGGCGAATGAGAGCAGCACATTTGACTGTACCACGGCGCCACCTTTTAAGAATTTTACAGACAGCCAGTAGTTTATAGGCGACTTTTAACAAGTCACTCAACTTGTCTGCTTTTTTATTATACCAGTTTCTGTCTAAGTCTAACTATAATTGCCTGCGAGAAAGAAAACTCAAACTTTTATTGGCCCAATCTAGGAGTGGGCGTGATTTTGAATCCATTATAGTGCCAAACCGAAGTGTTGGTATAAATCCATATCAGAAGTCACTTAAATTGAATTGTAATTTTATTGTGATCAAGTTCTGAGCTTGATCAGAGAGTTGTTAGCTAGTAACCCGGGGCTTGCGTTCAAAAGCTATATAGGCTATATCCACTCGCCTGCCATGGAGTTTTGAGGAGAATACATTAGTTGATAAGGATAAAATAAACATATCTTCTCAAGTTTTGATAATATTGTATCATTAGATAACGAAAAGCAGTTTATGATACTTGAGTTTAAAAATATCAAAGTGAGCCTACTTAATATACATGTAAAATCAAAGGAGGTTAGAGCAGCAATCTATAGCCCACGACCCCACTTAAGTGACCAATTTTATCTTAAAAAAGAATCGAATCTGAAACCATACACCTTATCTATACAACTCCTAATTTGCTCTAATCATTGAGACAAGGTGAGGTGGGTTCTAATAGTTTAATTGTTCTTTTTTCCCAGGGAGAGGTCAATCTTTCAAAACCAATCAGCATAAGTGAAGGAAAAAACACAAAAAAAAAAAAAAAAAAAAAAAAACGAAAAACTATTCGAGCAAGGGAAAATAGATAGTCGGGGCCAGCCAGTGTAATTGGATTAATCCCACAAGTTACAACCATGTGGTGTTTAGGAAGGTGCTTTTTTCAAGTGGGCAGGCAACTCGCCCATCAGCTGTTTTAACGTACTTTTGATTTCTCAGCAGCGCAAACTACACATGGAATGGTCCCCAGAATTGGTTTTCTCCCCACTGCAAGAGCTTTAGAGAGTCTGACATAATGTCGGCTAGAGATAGAGGTCACGTTGGCATGTAAAATTGCCAAAACCAACTTGTTTGCTGCATTTAAAAACCATTGATAACGATGGACACATAGATAAAGACAATATAGAGATGGTGACAAATTCTCTCCTTCATATATATCTCTTCTATAAATTTCGTGCTCCCATCAAACACCTGCCAGGCATTTGGTATTACAAATAGCGTTAGTATTTTTGTTTTTTGTTTTTATCGAAATACATTGAATGTGCATCACGACTAGTTTTATATAACCTACTTGTGCAGTTTTCTCCTTCCAAATTGTTTTGGTACCTTTTCAACACCACAAGGAATGCAGGTACAAATAGGTTAAAAGCAAAAAATAATATCAGAAAATGGGAAAGTCAGAAATATCTGAAAGAAAAGAAAAAGGAAAAAGAAATTGATGTCAAAGTTATGGTGGGTGTCCGCAGAGTGAGAGGATAGAGGCAGAGAAGACTGGAATTGAATGATTTCACATGGTTTAGGGTCCTCCGAATGTGCAAATTAACCCAAAAACATTTATAGCAAGGGAATGGGGCGGCTTCAAGAGAAGAATATAAGAAAAGACAGAGACCGTGCCGAGGCTGAGATCGACGCGTAGAATCATGAAAGGGATGTTTTATGGCCCGTCACCGTTGAGTAGGCACCAACACCTTCCCCCACATGGCATGCCTCATGTGATGATACGCCCTCCCTCTAATCATTCCTCACTTTTAGGCAAATCCCTACTGCGTGTTGACTAAGACGTCTTGCGTTTTGTCGTACAGAGATATTGGCCTTTGTTAACAATCCAGTTGAAACTTGCGTACCATTAAACAATGACAATCCATCCTCATTTTTTCTTCAAATCTACCAAACTTTTGGACGCAGACTAGATTGCTTCTGGGACGCGGATTTGAATTATTTTAGTTTCAGAGTTTTAAATGTATAATGGAGATGTCTGTGGGCTTGACTTTTCTGTTTAGTGTACAGTTAATATGCATTAAATGTTTTTATTCATAATACTTGATAATTAGTATAGGTTGTATTAAATGTAATAAGTCTGTCATTCTCTCTTTAAATTAAATCATTTAATTCTGTAAACAACTTAGATAGAATCTTAATTTTGAAAAGAAACTACACTTAACAATCTCCTTAAATATTTTTTTTTTTTACCAAGCCAAAACTATAAGGGATTGGGTTGAAGTTTAGGATCTAAGCTACACAAAAATGGGTCCCACCCGACCGTCCTAGTTTTAAGAAATTTGTTTACAAACTATCTACATTTCATTTTACAAAATCTGGGAGAACCACTACTAGCATGGAAATTTTAATTTCAAGTAAACAGAAGTATTTAAGCTTTTACTCTTGAGGATCAGTAATTACACAAAATTTTATGCTTTTGTGATAATTAACTTCGGCTTTTGAGAAAAAAAAAACTTAGAAACGGAGCTTTCAAACGATTTGTTTATATTTTTCCTTATGGTTTCCTTACGCTTTTGGGGATTTTTTTTTTTTTTTCAAAATTTCTGGTTCCTGATTGAAATTTGCTATCTTTGAAAACCCTCGAACGAGAAAAGAGTAAAGGCCTAAGAACGAAAAGAAAATTGGGCTTTATTAAGCAGTACAGTTGGGCCCTTCCTTGTTTGCTTAGCAATAAACCAACACAAGAAAGTTTGGTCGCAACTCGCAACCGGCCCTTCATTGTTTGCCGATGATACAATCTTTAGGTTTTAACATATTTTACTTTTTAATCCTTCAATTTTAAATTTTTAAAAATTAGGTCCTTTAAATTTCTATTTTTGACAAGATAATCCTTTCGGCAATCCTTGTTACGATATAAAATGTACACTAGTCATAAAAATTAATCCACATCATTCCCAACTCAGTAACTGATAAGAATAATTTTGATTAAACTGTATCATTTCATGTTCATTCTCTAAACAATGTCGAATTGTTGCGTGGGTTTTTTTACACAAACAGGGTTGTCTAGCTTTTTGGGTTGTCGTGAAGAACTTGATTTCGACCTAAGTGTTTCAGAATTTCACCCATATTCCTCCCACCTTGGCAACCCAAATAGCTGGACAAAGCTTTTGCGCAAAACGATCGACACACAACAATTCCAAGATAAGTAAGGGTTTTAATTTTCTTTTATTTTCATGTATATGAACATGTCTTTCGTAATTAGTTCGAACAATTCCAAGATAGGTAAGGGTTTTCATTTTCTTTTATTTTCATGTATATGAACATGTATTTCATAATTAGACAAAAATCTATTTGGGTGAATTTTACTAAAACAAGATCTTCTGTTCAGTTGAGGTGTCTTAGGTCACTTCATATTAAAGCGATGGTCAATCTGTCGTAGTGGGTTAACAAACATGGTCCAAGGCTCCAAGCCTAGATTCTCTCACCATTATTATTGCTGTTATTTTCTTCGAGATCTAACGGCTACCGCTCCTCTGTCAAACACTATTTAATAAGGGGACCCCTTGACATTTACTCGGCTGAGCCGGTCCCGTGCTGGCCATACGAAACGTTCACAAATTATTGCGACTCTCCGATCTTGTACATTGCGCACGTGTCTGTGGCGTCCACACGACTCTTCAGAATCCACCATTCTGCTTGGGATCTTCCGTTCCATCTCTCAGGTAACATTTCTCTCGTACGGTCGTACCCAAGCTCTCGGCCTTTGTTTCCTCTACGATTTTATCCTCCGAATTCCATGGATTCGGAATCGGATTCTCCTTTAGCTAATGGGTTATAGAGTTTGCTTTTACTTTGATTGTTACACCCCAAATTCCTTACTTTTTGGAATTGGGTTATAGACTTCTCTTTTCGTGCTCTTAAACGTCCTGCATGTCACGTTCTAAAAGATAATTGATTTTTGCATGAATTTCTCTGAAATTTTATTATGTATCTGCATGAGCTTTCAATCTTCTCTTGTCATCTTGTGTAATTTCGTTAGCAATGAATCTGTATTGCAGTCTCTAAATCCGTTTCACTTATAGTTCCATGCTTCGATTTGTATTTTCTTTTCTTCTGATATATTTTTATACCAAATGAATCAAATGTTGGGATTGAACTAGTGCTGTCAGACGGTCACCAGATCCTCCGACGAAGGGTCTGGCTCATGCTGTTTGTCCTAAAGAGTTCATTGCGAGCTAATAATTACTAAAATCTGACTCTTCAGTTGTTCAAAGCTTTTCTGTTTCTGTCGATACTTCAAGGTTTGAATTCATGGTGGTTTGGGTGTTGCGAATGGTTTAGGTTATATGAATAATGATTGCCGATCTCTCATGCTAGATAATTTTACGAGTTGTTCAAAGTGGATTTAACAAGAGCTTTTTGTTATTGGCAACTAACAAACTAATGGAGGAGGAGAAACCTTCAGGAAAAAAAAAAAAACTCTGGGTTCTTGTTCACGTCTCTGTAGCACAGTACTGTCGCTATTTTTTTAAATGGGTTTTAGGTATTATTTTGGATGGCTGAGATTTTATTGCTCTCAAGATATAAGAATGCAATTTTAATCAGGGTTTCTGTGGTACAAAAGTATGTTTAAGGGTTGTAATTAGATTAATTTGAAGCTGATTTTCATTAGAGGAATTTCTTTTTATACTTTTTAAAGAGAAGAAAAAGAACAGGCATCAGTAATAGAATCAGATATGCAGCTTTTGTATTGAAGATAGATTGGTGCCATGATAAATAAATCTTATAGTAATGATAAGTTACTAACCATACTATTAACTTTATTGATTATTCAACGTGAGTATAGAGGGTAACATCTTTTGCTGTTATTAGTATAAAAAGGAAGACTTTATTTATGTTAATTTTGAGCTTGAACGTGCAAAGTTTCTGGTTCTTCAAAAATATTCACTGTAGCTATTATCAGGCCCTAGAAATTGATTTTCTCTGACTATAGTCATTTTTCTTTTTGTCATATTTTGTCTTCTTTCCATGTAAATTGCTTTGAGAAGAGGAATAGATGGATTTTTTATTTAAGGGAACAAATGAGGAGGGATCTAAATGCCCCTTGGATGAGAATGACATTCAGAGATGTCCATTTTTGAGGAACATCAACAAAACCACTTGCTTTCCCTTCTCTTCTGCAAATTTCCTTGTCCCTGTAAGCTTAATCTCTCTTCCTCTTATGTCGCTTTTCCATTTGTTTAGTTCTTCTTTACTAGTAGATGATGATGCTTCAATCTGGTTTAATCCTGAAGCTGATTGTGGTGTTATTTTATCAGGTACAGGGAACCAAAAGCCCAATATTTGAAGATGGTCCCAATTTTGATACGGCTTTTAGGCTCTTTCATGGGAAGGATGGGGTTGTCCCACTCTCAGGGAGATCAAATGTTTACAGCGACATTCCAGATCCTGAGCCTGCACTGCAATTCAACCCTTTAGCGGAGAAAGCTGCCACCATAAGTTTGTCAGCATTTGGACTGGGAGGGCCATTCAGCTTTGGTAACTTCTCTGAGAAATGGAAGAAGCAGAAGAAGTCAGACCCATCCAGCAAGAGGGAACCTTCTTCAGAGGTAGATTTGCATCCTTTCGAATACCCTATCATTTTACTTTCGAAAGGAAGTGATATCCCCATGGGGGAATTGCACCTAACGGTTTTTGAAACGAGGCATCTGTCGGCTGCTGTGTATTGTGATGTGGGATAAGAAAATCTATTACAGACTTCCAAGATTTTCAGTTTAGGTAATTAAATCATAGTTCCGTGTCGAATAGATAATTGCTTGTTCTGACGCTCTATTAGTGTCATTCTATAAACTTCTCTAAAAAAATGCTGTTAAGTGCATCAGTGGCAAAAGAAATAATTTGTCATTCTATATACTTCTCTAACAAATGCTGAATTAGTTGCCAAAATACTGCCCTTTTGCTCTCAGATTCGTATAAACAATCAAAACTTGTTGCAAACCTGATCCAGACTTTTTTTTTAACCATGCAGAAAGGTAATATATCCAAACACGAGGCACTGGGAAATGAGTGGTTAAAAACAGGTAACTGCCCAATTGCAAAGTCGTACAGAGCAGTGAGCCATGTACTTCCACTAGTGGCAACAGCACTTCGGCCCCCACCTGGTATGAAGCTTAGATGCCCTCCAGCAGTAGTTGCTGCAAGGGCAGCCCTCGCCAGGACTGCCGTTGTTAAAACTTTACGCCCTCAGCCACTACCTTCAAAAATGCTTGCAATAGCAGCCTTAGGCATGGCAATAAACGTCCCCTTGGGTATGTGGAAGGAGCATACTCAGAAGTTCTCACTATCATGGTTTGCAGCAGTGCATGCAGCTGTGCCCTTCATAGCAATGCTTAGGAAGTCTGTCGTGATGCCCAAAACAGCTATGGCATTGACAATTGCTGCTTCTATCCTGGGCCAGGTTATTGGCTCAAGAGCAGAACAGCTCCGCCTGAAACGAGTGGCTGAGAGGGGAAGGGTGACAGGTCAAATAGTAACTGCAAATGAAGTTGTTGGTTGTGACCCCAGCCATGGCATCACTGGTGGTCATTGTGGTACAGAAGGAATAAAGTTTAACCCACTTCCTGTCAAAAGTGACGGGCCAAGTTCTACATCAGCAAATATGTGTTTCTGATTGTTACTTCATGAGCTGGGTTTTGGGAAAATTAAAAAAAAAAAAAATGGAGAGCGTTAAGCATCGGTTTTGTTAAATAGTAAGAAATGGAGACCAGTGTGAAAAGGAGACCCAAAAGTCGGAGATTTGCTCTCTAGGAATACATGCTACTGCCTGCTAAACTGTTTTTTTCTTGTGCTTACGGATATGATGAATGGTAATTCAGTTCTATATTTACTCAGATAACTATTCAGAGTAGCGGCTTTACTTTTCAGGAATAAATATATAGAAAATGCTTACCAATTGTATTCGTCTTCTGCACCACACAAGTGAATGTCTAGGCTGGAGATTATGGCCCTGCTAAATCTACCTTTGTGTACTCTGCATACGATCCGAGTAATGTCATCTTTTGGTTGGCCTAATTTTTCAAAGTAGCTTCATTCTGGAGATTAAGGTTAATAATCATGTCAGATTGATTTTTCAAGACAGCTTTTTCAATAGTTAGGTTGTTTCAAACAGTAGGATCCTATTAAACTGGCTGCACGATAAATGGGAAGCAAATATTATATAGTTAGATTAATTGAAGTTATAATTCAGTTATAAGTTAGTTATGTTAGTTAGTTCATTTCGTTAGTTCTCATATGTATAATATAAACTAGGCTTAATATACACGCGTGCTCCTGGGTTTAATGTTTTCTTAGAAATACCTAGGGTAATTTTTGTTGTCTAGCTACCCCTGAGGTATATCCAGTTTCCCCGTTTTATTCTTTTGGCAATATTCCGTCTATTTCTTGACAGAAATTGACGATGTGGACCAAGTGACCACGTCACATCCAATTAAAAGGCAACACGTGTTCGCAACTGCTGACTGGACGAAATTCATTTTTCACCTCCATATCCACGTCCCTCTTCTCCATAACAGTTTACCGAAATGCCCTTAAATCCACATCACAAAAAACTGAACTAAGTAACAAACCCAAAGATCGAACAGACCCACTATTCGCAACCCGTTAGAAACCCATGAACCTCTGTATTCAACTTTTTCCCCCAAATAAGTTCTAGAACCCTAGATCGTTGAAGATCCAGTGGCCCCACGACGCAGTGCTGCCCATTTCAGCGGATTAGACCGACTGCAACCCAGATCTGCTAAGGTTAGTTACTTCTAGAACCATAGATCGTTGAAGAGTACAAGTTTGTTATGATTTTCGGTTGGATTGTTCTGATTTGTTCTAATTTGCGAAAGCTTTATTGTCACCATTAAAGTTTTGATTTGTTCTGAAAACCTCACGATGGATAATAGATGTGTTGAGAGGGGGGTTTATATACATTGTTTGTCCCCAATAAAGTTCATGATAAAAAATGTGGGCCACCAGATGCTTATCCACTTGATTTTGTCTTTTGTTTGGGTTGAATTGAATATTGAAGTTTGTTCCTATAACAATGAAGTGGTCCCCCTATATAGACAAAACTGTCTTTACATTATTTATTGGTGTCGCCTGTTACATTCATCACATGACTTTGACTATGTCAGTAGACCTGCCATGTGTTTGATCCTTATGTCCCTATGGTTTGTGGTTGATTACTCAATTTGCTCTTATATTCAGAAAAATCATGTACTGCTTTGGGAAGATGAATCACGAATAAATGGTTTAGTGTTTCAAATGTTTGATTCACTAAGATATGGATTCCTTGAATAAAATTTGGAAAACAGATACAAGTATAATTCTAGACAAAACCTTTTAACATTGAACAAAAAAAAAAAGGTCCTATGATCGACAACCTATGTGTTCATGCATAGTTAGTACATGCTTACATAGTACATGAATACCTACATACCTGCATTGATACATAAGTTACTACATGCCTAGGTATCTCCACATACTTATGTGTATATACCAATAGATGTCCATGTATATACATACTATATCTGAATATTTGACAACCAATCAAGTAAAAAAAAAAAAAAAAAAAACAACTTATAAAAGTAAAAGCATGTTACCACTATCCATATTTCATCAACTTTCATTTAAAGCAATACATGCATTAAGCAACTTATGCATAATCAAGTAACTAAGTAAATTATCAATGTAGCTAATATTTTGTATTTATACAATGTAATTGATAAACTTGTACACTAGCTGGGTTTGTATCACTATGTCCTTGTTGTTTGTCACTAATATGTAAATTTTCTCCTTTGGGCAGATGGTTAAAAAGCACGTGTACCATAGGGGGAAGGTAGATTGGAGTAATGAGAGTACATTTGAGGGGAGGTTAGTTATCTAGGTGATCTTGATCCAGACTTTATATCAGCGACACATCTATGGAAATGTTTGAAGAGAGAGACGAAGCACACAGATTATGTGACCTTGTGGTGTAAGTTTGAAGGAGCTGACAATCATAGGGGGATGCTTCCTCTTAAAACAGATGTTGATGTATTGAAAATCACTGAGAGATTAGTTGTGGAAGGTTGGGAGATGATGATAATTTATGTCGAGGATACTACGAGCACCCCAATATTTGTAATGAGGGTGCTTTGATTACAAGAAAGGTTGATGATATTGATAGAGAAGGTGATAATAAGGAGGTTGATGATATTGATATGAAGGTTGATGATGAGCGAGAGAGTGTTGATTAGGAGGTTGCTGATAATGTGGAGGATGCTAATAATGTGGTTGATGAGCCTGATGGAGAATATGTTGGTGATGGAGAGGAAGCTAGGAATGTGGTTAAGGGTGGTGATGGAGAGGAAGCTGAAAATGTGGTTAAGGGTGATGTTAGTGATTTCCATTAAATCGATGAAGAGGAACCCGAGCTATATCCAGAAGCTGATTTCGTTGATCCAGATATGAATGAAGCAGAAGCAAGGAAGGCTGTAATGGATTGGTTTGGACAAGGGTCAAATGCACATGTTGATGAGGAGGAACCGCCCCAAGTTGGGGGCTTAGATACTGATGTGTTGGAGAGTACCAGTGAGGGTAATAATTCTAACAAGGGTGGGCATGGGAAGATGAAGGGTAGGGAGTTTAGGGAAGAGGAGTTCGAGGGTACAATAGTATTGGGGAAAGGAATGATCTTCAGGGATCGGTCTTTATATGAAAAAGCACTTAAGCTGCACTCTATCCAAAGCGGGCATGACTATCTGTGTTTAAAAAGTGATAGGCATAGGGTGACAGCTATTTGTAGGCTACGTTGTGGCTGGTGTATCCACGCGTTTAATATGTACCAAAATGAAGCATTTCAGATAAAGACTTTCAATTTTGTACACCACTGCGGCACGCACCATAAGAACAACAAACTGAAATCGAAGTTTACTGCTGTTCGCTATGTGGAACATATTAGGGACGACCCCAATATGCCACCATCGTCATTAGGTGGTAATGTTCATAGAGATTATAAAGTACAAGTATCCAAGAATCACATGTATCTGGTAAAAAAGATGACACTTAAGCTGGTCTATGGGAGGCATGCGGACCAGTACAAGTATGTTTACGATTATGCTGAGGCTGTATACAAGTGGAATCCGGGCTCTTGGGTGAAGATTGAAAGGAATGATGATCTATTTCAGTGCATTTATGTCAGATATTCCCAGGTCCATGACGCTCATCTTAAGACATTACGTCACGTATGAGTAGCTCGATGAACCAAGTCCAGGAAGATCTCCGCTTAACCTCAACCACAGCGTATGCTAATGGGTACATATCGTCATTTAGGTCCTTTGCCACTACGACAAGCAATTGACCCCCGAATGATCCTTTGAGATGACAATCGTCAAAGCAAATAACTGGCCTACAACCAGCTAGGATTCCACATTTAGGACCATCTAATCTGACATAAATGCACTGAAATAGATCATCATTCCTTTCAATCTTCACCCAAGAGCCCGGATTCCACTTGTATACAGCCTCAGCATAATCGTAAACATACTTGTACTGGTCCGCATGCCTCCCATAGACCAGCTTAAGTGTCATCTTTTTTACCAGATACATGTGATTCTTGGATACTTGTACTTTATAATCTCTATGAACATTACCACCTAATGACGATGGTGGCATATTGGGGTCGTCCCTAATATGTTCCACATAGCGAACAGCAGTAAACTTCGATTTCAGTTTGTTGTTCTTATGGTGCGTGCCGCAGTGGTGTACAAAATTGAAAGTCTTTATCTGAAATGCTTCATTTTGGTACATATTAAACGCGTGGATACACCAGCCACAACGTAGCCTACAAATAGCTGTCACCCTATGCCTATCACTTTTTAAACACAGATAGTCATGCCCGCTTTGGATAGAGTGCAGCTTAAGTGCTTTTTCATATAAAGACCGATCCCTGAAGATCATTCCTTTCCCCAATACTATTGTACCCTCGAACTCCTCTTCCCTAAACTCCCTACCCTTCATCTTCCCATGCCCACCCTTGTTAGAATTATTACCCTCACTGGTACTCTCCAACACATCAGTATCTAAGCCCCCAACTTGGGGCGGTTCCTCCTCATCAACATGTGCATTTGACCCTTGTCCAAACCAATCCATTACAGCCTTCCTTGCTTCTGCTTCATTCATATCTGGATCAACGAAATCAGCTTCTGGATATAGCTCGGGTTCCTCTTCATCGATTTAATGGAAATCACTAACATCACCCTTAACCACATTTTCAGCTTCCTCTCCATCACCACCCTTAACCACATTCCTAGCTTCCTCTCCATCACCAACATATTCTCCATCAGGCTCATCAACCACATTATTAGCATCCTCCACATTATCAGCAACCTCCTAATCAACACTCTCTCGCTCATCATCAACCTTCATATCAATATCATCAACCTCCTTATTATCACCTTCTCTATCAATATCATCAACCTCTTGTACATCAACAGCACCCTCATTACAAATATTGGGGTGCTCGTAGTATCCTCGACATAAATTATCATCATCTCCCACCTTCCACAACTAATCTCTCAGTGATTTTCAATACATCAACATCTGTTTTAAGAGGAAGCATCCCCCTATGATTGTCAGCTCCTTCAAACTTACACCACAAGGTCACATAATCTGTGTGCTTCGTCTCTCTCTTCAAACATTTCCATAGATGTGTCGCTGATATAAAGTCTGGATCAAGATCACCTAGATAACTAACCTCCCCTCAAATGTACTCTCATTACTCCAATCTACCTTCCCCCTATGGTACACGTGCTTTTTAACCATCTGCCCAAAGGAGAAAATTTACATATTAGTGACAAACAACAAGGACATAGTGATACAAACCCAGCTAGTGTACAAGTTTATCAATTACATTGTATAAATACAAAATATTAGCTACATTGATAATTTACTTAGTTACTTGATTATGCATAAGTTGCTTAATGCATGTATTGCTTTAAATGAAAGTTGATGAAATATGGATAGTGGTAACATGCTTTTACTTTTATAAGTTGTTTTTTTTTTTTTTTTTTACTTGATTGGTTGTCAAATATTCAGATATAGTATGTATATACATGGACATCTATTGGTATATACACATAAGTATGTGGAGATACCTAGGCATGTAGTAACTTATGTATCAATGCAGGTATGTAGGTATTCATGTAACTATGTAAGCATGTACTAACTATGCATGAACACATAGGTTGTCGATCATAGGACCTTTTTTTTTTTGTTCAATGTTAAAAGGTTTTGTCTAGAATTATACTTGTATCTGTTTTCCAAATTTTATTCAAGGAATCCATATCTTAGTGAATCAAACATTTGAAACACTAAACCATTTATTCGTGATTCATCTTCCCAAAGCAGTACATGATTTTTCTGAATATAAGAGCAAATTGAGTAATCAACCACAAACCATAGGGACATAAGGATCAAACACATGGCAGGTCTACTGACATAGTCAAAGTCATGTGATGAATGTAACAGGCGACACCAATAAATAATGTAAAGACAGTTTTGTCTATATAGGGGGACCACTTCATTGTTATAGGAACAAACTTCAATATTCAATTCAACCCAAACAAAAGACAAAATCAAGTGGATAAGCATCTGGTGGCCCACATTTTTTATCATGAACTTTATTGGGGACAAACAATGTATATAAACCCCCCTCTCAACACATCTATTATCCATCGTGAGGTTTTCAGAACAAATCAAAACTTTAATGGTGACAATAAAGCTTTCGCAAATTAGAACAAATCAGAACAATCCAACCGAAAATCATAACAAACTTGTACTCTTCAACGATCTATGGTTCTAGAAGTAACTAACCTTAGCAGATCTGGGTTGCAGTCGGTCTAATCCGCTGAAATGGGCAGCACTGCGTCGTGGGGCCACTGGATCTTCAACGATCTAGGGTTCTAGAACTTATTTGGGGGAAAAAGTTGAATACAGAGGTTCATGGGTTTCTAACGGGTTGCGAATAGTGGGTCTGTTCGATCTTTGGGTTTGTTACTTAGTTCAGTTTTTTGTGATGTGGATTTAAGGGCATTTCGGTAAACTGTTATGGAGAAGAGGGACGTGGATATGGAGGTGAAAAATGAATTTCGTCCAGTCAGCAGTTGCGAACACGTGTTGCCTTTTAATTGGATGTGACGTGGTCACTTGGTCCACATCGTCAATTTCTGTCAAGAAATAGACGGAATATTGCCAAAAGAATAAAACGGGGAAACTGGATATACCTCAGGGGTAGCTAGACAACAAAAATTACCCTAGGGGTATTTCTAAGAAAACATTAAACCCAGGAGCACGCGTGTATATTAAGCCTAGTTTATATATACATATGAGAACTAACGAAATGAACTAACTAACATAACTAACTTATAACTGAATTATAACTTCAATTAATCTAACTATATAATATTTGCTTCCCATTTATCGTGCAGCCAGTTTAATAGGATCCTACTGTTTGAAACAACCTAACTATTGAAAAAGCTGTCTTGAAAAATCAATCTGACATGATTATTAACCTTAATCTCCAGAATGAAGCTACTTTGAAAAATTAGGCCAACCAAAAGATGACATTACTCGGATCGTATGCAGAGTACACAAAGGTAGATTTAGCAGGGCCATAATCTCCAGCCTAGACATTCACTTGTGTGGTGCAGAAGACGAATACAATTGGTAAGCATTTTCTATATATTTATTCCTGAAAAGTAAAGCCGCTACTCTGAATAGTTATCTGAGTAAATATAGAACTGAATTACCATTCATCATATCCGTAAGCACAAGAAAAAAACAGTTTAGCAGGCAGTAGCATGTATTCCTAGAGAGCAAATCTCCGACTTTTGGGTCTCCTTTTCACACTGGTCTCCATTTCTTACTATTTAACAAAACCGATGCTTAACGCTCTCCATTTTTTTTTTTTTTAATTTTCCCAAAACCCAGCTCATGAAGTAACAATCAGAAACACATATTTGCTGATGTAGAACTTGGCCCGTCACTTTTGACAGGAAGTGGGTTAAACTTTATTCCTTCTGTACCACAATGACCACCAGTGATGCCATGGCTGGGGTCACAACCAACAACTTCATTTGCAGTTACTATTTGACCTGTCACCCTTCCCCTCTCAGCCACTCGTTTCAGGCGGAGCTGTTCTGCTCTTGAGCCAATAACCTGGCCCAGGATAGAAGCAGCAATTGTCAATGCCATAGCTGTTTTGGGCATCACGACAGACTTCCTAAGCATTGCTATGAAGGGCACAGCTGCATGCACTGCTGCAAACCATGATAGTGAGAACTTCTGAGTATGCTCCTTCCACATACCCAAGGGGACGTTTATTGCCATGCCTAAGGCTGCTATTGCAAGCATTTTTGAAGGTAGTGGCTGAGGGCGTAAAGTTTTAACAACGGCAGTCCTGGCGAGGGCTGCCCTTGCAGCAACTACTGCTGGAGGGCATCTAAGCTTCATACCAGGTGGGGGCCGAAGTGCTGTTGCCACTAGTGGAAGTACATGGCTCACTGCTCTGTACGACTTTGCAATTGGGCAGTTACCTGTTTTTAACCACTCATTTCCCAGTGCCTCGTGTTTGGATATATTACCTTTCTGCATGGTTAAAAAAAAAGTCTGGATCAGGTTTGCAACAAGTTTTGATTGTTTATACGAATCTGAGAGCAAAAGGGCAGTATTTTGGCAACTAATTCAGCATTTGTTAGAGAAGTATATAGAATGACAAATTATTTCTTTTGCCACTGATGCACTTAACAGCATTTTTTTAGAGAAGTTTATAGAATGACACTAATAGAGCGTCAGAACAAGCAATTATCTATTCGACACGGAACTATGATTTAATTACCTAAACTGAAAATCTTGGAAGTCTGTAATAGATTTTCTTATCCCACATCACAATACACAGCAGCCGACAGATGCCTCGTTTCAAAAACCGTTAGGTGCAATTCCCCCATGGGGATATCACTTCCTTTCGAAAGTAAAATGATAGGGTATTCGAAAGGATGCAAATCTACCTCTGAAGAAGGTTCCCTCTTGCTGGATGGGTCTGACTTCTTCTGCTTCTTCCATTTCTCAGAGAAGTTACCAAAGCTGAATGGCCCTCCCAGTCCAAATGCTGACAAACTTATGGTGGCAGCTTTCTCCGCTAAAGGGTTGAATTGCAGTGCAGGCTCAGGATCTGGAATGTCGCTGTAAACATTTGATCTCCCTGAGAGTGGGACAACCCCATCCTTCCCATGAAAGAGCCTAAAAGCCGTATCAAAATTGGGACCATCTTCAAATATTGGGCTTTTGGTTCCCTGTACCTGATAAAATAACACCACAATCAGCTTCAGGATTAAACCAGATTGAAGCATCATCATCTACTAGTAAAGAAGAACTAAACAAATGGAAAAGCGACATAAGAGGAAGAGAGATTAAGCTTACAGGGACAAGGAAATTTGCAGAAGAGAAGGGAAAGCAAGTGGTTTTGTTGATGTTCCTCAAAAATGGACATCTCTGAATGTCATTCTCATCCAAGGGGCATTTAGATCCCTCCTCATTTGTTCCCTTAAATAAAAAATCCATCTATTCCTCTTCTCAAAGCAATTTACATGGAAAGAAGACAAAATATGACAAAAAGAAAAATGACTATAGTCAGAGAAAATCAATTTCTAGGGCCTGATAATAGCTACAGTGAATATTTTTGAAGAACCAGAAACTTTGCACGTTCAAGCTCAAAATTAACATAAATAAAGTCTTCCTTTTTATACTAATAACAGCAAAAGATGTTACCCTCTATACTCACGTTGAATAATCAATAAAGTTAATAGTATGGTTAGTAACTTATCATTACTATAAGATTTATTTATCATGGCACCAATCTATCTTCAATACAAAAGCTGCATATCTGATTCTATTACTGATGCCTGTTCTTTTTCTTCTCTTTAAAAAGTATAAAAAGAAATTCCTCTAATGAAAATCAGCTTCAAATTAATCTAATTACAACCCTTAAACATACTTTTGTACCACAGAAACCCTGATTAAAATTGCATTCTTATATCTTGAGAGCAATAAAATCTCAGCCATCCAAAATAATACCTAAAACCCATTTAAAAAAATAGCGACAGTACTGTGCTACAGAGACGTGAACAAGAACCCAGAGTTTTTTTTTTTTTCCTGAAGGTTTCTCCTCCTCCATTAGTTTGTTAGTTGCCAATAACAAAAAGCTCTTGTTAAATCCACTTTGAACAACTCGTAAAATTATCTAGCATGAGAGATCGGCAATCATTATTCATATAACCTAAACCATTCGCAACACCCAAACCACCATGAATTCAAACCTTGAAGTATCGACAGAAACAGAAAAGCTTTGAACAACTGAAGAGTCAGATTTTAGTAATTATTAGCTCGCAATGAACTCTTTAGGACAAACAGCATGAGCCAGACCCTTCGTCGGAGGATCTGGTGACCGTCTGACAGCACTAGTTCAATCCCAACATTTGATTCATTTGGTATAAAAATATATCAGAAGAAAAGAAAATACAAATCGAAGCATGGAACTATAAGTGAAACGGATTTAGAGACTGCAATACAGATTCATTGCTAACGAAATTACACAAGATGACAAGAGAAGATTGAAAGCTCATGCAGATACATAATAAAATTTCAGAGAAATTCATGCAAAAATCAATTATCTTTTAGAACGTGACATGCAGGACGTTTAAGAGCACGAAAAGAGAAGTCTATAACCCAATTCCAAAAAGTAAGGAATTTGGGGTGTAACAATCAAAGTAAAAGCAAACTCTATAACCCATTAGCTAAAGGAGAATCCGATTCCGAATCCATGGAATTCGGAGGATAAAATCGTAGAGGAAACAAAGGCCGAGAGCTTGGGTACGACCGTACGAGAGAAATGTTACCTGAGAGATGGAACGGAAGATCCCAAGCAGAATGGTGGATTCTGAAGAGTCGTGTGGACGCCACAGACACGTGCGCAATGTACAAGATCGGAGAGTCGCAATAATTTGTGAACGTTTCGTATGGCCAGCACGGGACCGGCTCAGCCGAGTAAATGTCAAGGGGTCCCCTTATTAAATAGTGTTTGACAGAGGAGCGGTAGCCGTTAGATCTCGAAGAAAATAACAGCAATAATAATGGTGAGAGAATCTAGGCTTGGAGCCTTGGACCATGTTTGTTAACCCACTACGACAGATTGACCATCGCTTTAATATGAAGTGACCTAAGACACCTCAACTGAACAGAAGATCTTGTTTTAGTAAAATTCACCCAAATAGATTTTTGTCTAATTATGAAATACATGTTCATATACATGAAAATAAAAGAAAATGAAAACCCTTACCTATCTTGGAATTGTTCGAACTAATTACGAAAGACATGTTCATATACATGAAAATAAAAGAAAATTAAAACCCTTACTTATCTTGGAATTGTTGTGTGTCGATCGTTTTGCGCAAAAGCTTTGTCCAGCTATTTGGGTTGCCAAGGTGGGAGGAATATGGGTGAAATTCTGAAACACTTAGGTCGAAATCAAGTTCTTCACGACAACCCAAAAAGCTAGACAACCCTGTTTGTGTAAAAAAACCCACGCAACAATTCGACATTGTTTAGAGAATGAACATGAAATGATACAGTTTAATCAAAATTATTCTTATCAGTTACTGAGTTGGGAATGATGTGGATTAATTTTTATGACTAGTGTACATTTTACTATCGTAACAAGGATTGCCGAAAGGATTATCTTGTCAAAAATAGAAATTTAAAGACCTAATTTTTAAAAATTTAAAATTGAAGGATTAAAAAGTAAAATATGTTAAAACCTAAAGATTGTATCATCGGCAAACAATGAAGGGCCGGTTGCGAGTTGCGACCAAACTTTCTTGTGTTGGTTTATTGCTAAGCAAACAAGGAAGGGCCCAACTGTACTGCTTAATAAAGCCCAATTTTCTTTTCGTTCTTAGGCCTTTACTCTTTTCTCGTTCGAGGGTTTTCAAAGATAGCAAATTTCAATCAGGGAACCAGAAATTTTGAAAAAAAAAAAAAATCCCCAAAAGCGTAAGGAAACCAAGTTCAGGAAAAATATAAACAAATCGTTTGAAAGCTCCGTTTCTAAGTTTTTTTTTTCTCAAAAGCCGAAGTTAATTATCACAAAAGCATAAAATTTTGTGTAATTACTGATCCTCAAGAGTAAAAGCTTAAATACTTCTGTTTACTTGAAATTAAAATTTCCATGCTAGTAGTGGTTCTCCCAGATTTTGTAAAATGAAATGTAGATAGTTTGTAAACAAATTTCTTAAAACTAGGACGGTCGGGTGGGACCCATTTTTGTGTAGCTTAGATCCTAAACTTCAACCCAATCCCTTATAGTTTTGGCTTGGTAAAAAAAAAAAATTTTTAAGGAGATTGTTAAGTGTAGTTTCTTTTCAAAATTAAGATTCTATCTAAGTTGTTTACAGAATTAAATGATTTAATTTAAAGAGAGAATGACAGACTTATTACATTTAATACAACCTATACTAATTATCAAGTATTATGAATAAAAACATTTAATGCATATTAACTGTACACTAAACAGAAAAGTCAAGCCCACAGACATCTCCATTATACATTTAAAACTCTGAAACTAAAATAATTCAAATCCGCGTCCCAGAAGCAATCTAGTCTGCGTCCAAAAGTTTGGTAGATTTGAAGAAAAAATGAGGATGGATTGTCATTGTTTAATGGTACGCAAGTTTCAACTGGATTGTTAACAAAGGCCAATATCTCTGTACGACAAAACGCAAGACGTCTTAGTCAACACGCAGTAGGGATTTGCCTAAAAGTGAGGAATGATTAGAGGGAGGGCGTATCATCACATGAGGCATGCCATGTGGGGGAAGGTGTTGGTGCCTACTCAACGGTGACGGGCCATAAAACATCCCTTTCATGATTCTACGCGTCGATCTCAGCCTCGGCACGGTCTCTGTCTTTTCTTATATTCTTCTCTTGAAGCCGCCCCATTCCCTTGCTATAAATGTTTTTGGGTTAATTTGCACATTCGGAGGACCCTAAACCATGTGAAATCATTCAATTCCAGTCTTCTCTGCCTCTATCCTCTCACTCTGCGGACACCCACCATAACTTTGACATCAATTTCTTTTTCCTTTTTCTTTTCTTTCAGATATTTCTGACTTTCCCATTTTCTGATATTATTTTTTGCTTTTAACCTATTTGTACCTGCATTCCTTGTGGTGTTGAAAAGGTACCAAAACAATTTGGAAGGAGAAAACTACACAAGTAGGTTATATAAAACTAGTCGTGATGCACATTCAATGTATTTCGATAAAAACAAAAAACAAAAGTACTAACGCTATTTGTAATACCAAATGCCTGGCAGGTGTTTGATGGGAGCACGAAATTTATAGAAGAGATATATATGAAGGAGAGAATTTGTCACCATCTCTATATTGTCTTTATCTATGTGTCCATCGTTATCAATGGTTTTTAAATGCAGCAAACAAGTTGGTTTTGGCAATTTTACATGCCAACGTGACCTCTATCTCTAGCCGACATTATGTCAGACTCTCTAAAGCTCTTGCAGTGGGGAGAAAACCAATTCTGGGGACCATTCCATGTGTAGTTTGCGCTGCTGAGAAATCAAAAGTACGTTAAAACAGCTGATGGGCGAGTTGCCTGCCCACTTGAAAAAAGCACCTTCCTAAACACCACATGGTTGTAACTTGTGGGATTAATCCAATTACACTGGCTGGCCCCGACTATCTATTTTCCCTTGCTCGAATAGTTTTTCGTTTTTTTTTTTTTTTTTTTTTTTTTGTGTTTTTTCCTTCACTTATGCTGATTGGTTTTGAAAGATTGACCTCTCCCTGGGAAAAAAGAACAATTAAACTATTAGAACCCACCTCACCTTGTCTCAATGATTAGAGCAAATTAGGAGTTGTTTAGATAAGGTGTATGGTTTCAGATTCGATTCTTTTTTAAGATAAAATTGGTCACTTAAGTGGGGTCGTGGGCTATAGATTGCTGCTCTAACCTCCTTTGATTTTACATGTATATTAAGTAGGCTCACTTTGATATTTTTAAACTCAAGTATCATAAACTGCTTTTCGTTATCTAATGATACAATATTATCAAAACTTGAGAAGATATGTTTATTTTATCCTTATCAACTAATGTATTCTCCTCAAAACTCCATGGCAGGCGAGTGGATATAGCCTATATAGCTTTTGAAGGCAAGCCCCGGGTTACTAGCTAACAACTCTCTGATCAAGCTCAGAACTTGATCACAATAAAATTACAATTCAATTTAAGTGACTTCTGATATGGATTTATACCAACACTTCGGTTTGGCACTATAATGGATTCAAAATCACGCCCACTCCTAGATTGGGCCAATAAAAGTTTGAGTTTTCTTTCTCGCAGGCAATTATAGTTAGACTTAGACAGAAACTGGTATAATAAAAAAGCAGACAAGTTGAGTGACTTGTTAAAAGTCGCCTATAAACTACTGGCTGTCATGTAAAATTCTTAAAAGGTGGCGCCGTGGTACAGTCAAATGTGCTGCTCTCATTCGCCTTCGGCGAAGGTGCGCTTGGGCTGGACGAAAGCTTCAGATTAAGGAGCTTTTGACGATG
>CM025854.1:15014598-15087414 GCA_003952965.2 Morella rubra
TCGTTTTTGCTATTTGAAAATTTTTAAAAAATTTCATAAAACTAATTGGTTTATAACAAAAAACTATACATGTGCACGTTTTATTTTGAAAACTTTCATGGTCCAAAATACTTCATATGAGTTCCATTATATGAATGTTAAATTAACTACTAATGCGAGTCATGACAGTCATCTATTATATTAGGAACAGAGTTCCTTTCATGTACCACAACTCTTGCAGCTTCACTCAACATGATCTTTACTAGGATTATCAAGGTCAATGCAGTAATGCCTTTGGTTCACATTCATGTCTATTCCAAACAATTTTCTTGCCATCATGCATTCACACCTTTCAATGTACATAAAAGTGAGAGACAAGAAAATAGAAACAACTATAATGGATATCCACATATGTCCAAAAGAAAGTATGTAATATATCAACAAACTTCATTAACATGTTCACTTCATGAGCGAACTCATAAGGCCTATACATTCAACATGTTCTTTAAATTGCTTTCCTATCAATCCTTTCGTCAAAAGATTAGCAACCATAAGTGAAGTTTTGATGTGTTCAATGGACATTGTTTGTTTCTGTACTTCCTCCTTGACACTAAGGTATTTAAGCTCCACGTGTTTTGCACCATTGGAATACCTATCGTTCTTGGAGGAAAAAACACTACAGAGGAATTATTACGATAAATTCTCAGTGGCTTGGCCATATAATCAATAACTCTAAGCCTTGAGATAAAGTTCCTCAATCATAAACTTTGCATTATGGCTTCAAAGCATGCCACAAATTCAACCTCTATCGTTGATGAAGCAATTATGGTTTGCTTCATACTTTTTCATGAAATGGCGCCACCAGATAGCAAAAACACATAATATGAAGTGGATTTCCTACTATCCATGCAACTAGCAAAATCAAAGTCTGAATATCCTATCACCTTAAGATTTTCAGTTATTTTGAAGGAGAGAACATGATCCTTAGTTTCTTGCAAATAGCACAACACTCTTTTCACAGCTTTCCAGTGAGACATCCCTGAGTTACTTTGATAACGACCAACCATGCCAACTGCAAAACTAATGTCTGGTCTTGTATAGGTCTAAGCATAAATTAAACTTCCAACAACTGAGGCATACGGGATCTTTTCCATTTCTTTACTCTCCCACTCAGTTTAGGACACTAGGACATACTACACTTATCACCTTTTGCTATAAGGGGTATCTAATGATGAACAATATTTCATGTCAAATTTCTCAAGAATTTTTTTTATGTAACTTTTCTGAAACGATACTATCAGTCCTCTTTTTCGATTTCGAAAAATTTTGATTCCAATCACGAAGGATGCCTCACCCATATCTTTCATTTTAAAATTCTTTGAGAGAAAACTTTTATTTTCATACAGAAGGCTTAGATCACTATTGGCCAACAAAACGTCATCTGCATACAGGATCAGAAAAATAAACTTGCTCCCACTGACTTTCAGGTATATACATCGATCAGCGATGTTTTTCGTAAAACCAAAGGCAGTAATGGTATTATTAAACTTAGATACCATTGTGGAAGCTTGTTTAAGCCCATAAATTGACCTTTTAAGCTTACAGACCAGGTGATCTTTACCCTTTCGGAGTAGCCTTCAGGCTACTCCATATATACCTCTTCATCCAAACTACCATTCAAAAAAGTTGCTTCCACATCCATTTGGTATAACTCTCAATCATAATGAGCTACCAGAGCCATGATTATGAAAGAGTCCTTTTTAGAAACTGGAGAAAAGTCTTCATTATAATCAATGCCTTCTTTCTTGAGTAAAACCCTTAGCTACAAGTCTGGCTTTATATCGTTCATATTGCCTTTAGAGTTCGTTTGGTTTGAAACCCATTTACACCCGACTTTTTACACCCTCAGGTAATTCAAAAGATCCCAGACTTCATTCTGGGCCATAGATTGCATCTCTTCTTTCATGGCATCAATCCATTTAGCATAATCATGTCTTTCTATAGGCTTGTGAAAAAGTATCTGGATCCATACTTGTTAGGTCCAATGTCAAATTCAAACTCTTGGAGGTATACAACATAATCACGGGATTGTGGTCTCCTTATTCTAGAGATCTTCTAATACTACTTCAGGTTCTCCATGAGTTGGTTCTTAGTGAATTTTCTTATGAGTTGGATCAATCAATTTGTGCCATTTATCTTTGAGACAATAAGTCTACAATAACCCAAATAGGGAAAGATTCAGTCAACTCTTGTGCTTCCTTAAATTCAACCTTTTAGACTTCCACTAGGTTCAGCATCCTCTAAAACTTAGCATTTGCAGATTCAACAATCTTAGTATTATGGTTAGGACAGTAAAATCTAAATCCTTTGGAGTTTACTGGATAGCCAATAAAATCCGCTGGTTGTCCTTGGATCTAATTTCTTTATATTCGGATTGTAAATCCTCACTTCAGCAGGACAACCTATATGTAAGTGATTTAAACTGGGTTTCCATTTCATAACTCAAAAGTGTCTTGGGACAGCCTTGGACTGGGCACACAATTCAAGATATATACTGCAATCTTAAGGGCTTCACTCCACAGGGTTTTGGATAAGGTAGAATTACTTACCATACCTTAACCATATCTAATAATGTTCGATTACGTCTCTTAGCAACACCATTCTGCTGAGAAGTACTTGGCATCGTATATTGTGCAACAATACCACACTGTTCAAGTAGTTTGGCAAATAGGTCTGAGTTACGGCCGGATTCATCATATCGACCATAGTATTCACCATTTCTAACCAATCTGATGATTTTCACCTTTGCATCTAACTGCCTTTCCACCTCATTAAGGAATATCTCAAGAACTATTACAGCCTGAGACTTTTCATGCAGCAAATAAATATAACCATACCGTAAAAAGTCATCACTGAAAGTGATAAAATACTTTTCTCCACCAAAATTTGCTGTGGAGAAAAGTCCACATATATCTGTATGGGAAAAATTTTTTAAAAAAAAAAATTTTCAAAAGGAAGCTTTTTTACTCCCTGTGACACCTTTCTTAGTATGTTTGGCTTGTTTTCCCTTTATGCAATACACACAGACACACCTAGATCAGTAAAATCTAAATGCAGAAGTATCCCTTCATTTACTAATCTCTGTAACCTTTCTTTGAAGACATGCCCCAACCTTTTATGCCACAAGTCATAAGGCTTTTCATCAATTATGTTTCTTTTGGTTCTAGTACACACTTCATGGGATTGGGTGTAAACATTTTCAACAAAAGTATTATCAAGGTAAAGTTGATAAAGCCCATCATAAAGAATGAATAACATCCATGTCAAGTTTAGACAAAGAAATCAAGTTACGCCTAACAGACGATACATAGGTAGTATCAACAAGATCTAAACATTGACCAGTATTCAAAATTAACCAAAAAGTTCCAATGGCTAAAATTTTTGCCTTGTTTTCATTTCCCATGAAGATAAACTGTTCATTTAGGTTTGGTGTACGGCTTGAAAGGAACCCCTACATTGTTATAGAAACATGAATATTTGCACCGGAATCTAACCACCAAGTGTTTGTAGGAACATGTACAAAGCATAAAGCTCACATTTCCTTTCGAACCAAGCCTTGTGTTTCGAACACTCAGCCTTTATATGTTCGATCTTCCTACAAAAAAAACACTTGACTTCATTACTCTGAATTAGGGGTGGGCAAAAAATCCGCGACTCAAATGTCCAACCTGGACTGACCCGTTCCCGATCGGGGCGGGTTTATCCGGGTTCGGGTTTAAAACTAGTTAAAAACATATTTCGGGTTCGGGTATAGTACTATACCCGAAATATTACCCGAACCCGACCCGAATAAAACTAAAAAAATTAATACCCTCAGCGAAACGCACCGTTTCGCTGAGGGTATATTCTGCCCTTAGATTTAGGTCATTCACGACCCCCCCCGTGCGGCCTCTTCTTCGAAAATTCCCCCTCCAGCCGCGCCTCTTCACGCCCCCTCACTTCTCCCTCCGGCCACCGTGCTCCTCCTCCAGCCGCTGTCTCTTTGCTCTGTGCTCTCCTCTCTCTCCTCTCTTTTTCTGGCCTCTCTCTCTCTCACTCTCCTCTCTCTCCTCTGTCTCTCTCGTCTCTGGCCTCTCTCTCTCCGTCTCTCTCTGGCGTCTCTAACAGTTGCTTGATTGCTCCCAAGTCTTGAAGGTAACCAGCTATGAGATTCTTAATTTGTGATTAGAACATTATTCTAAATTTCATTCGATTATTCTGTTATTTAACTAATTACATTTTTTAGTGCAGGTTACAAGATTGTGTAGGATTGGTTAGTGGCTTAGTGCATTGATTCAGGTACAAATCCATTCATTCTTAATTTAGTTAATTATTTATTGTAGTTCATAGTTAATTTATAATTTTAGAGTATATATTAGAACATTAGGTTGTGAAACTGTGGAGGATGGGCTTGATTGGAGGATTTGGTTTTGTTTGAAATTGTGGAGGATGGCTTGATTGAATCATTTGTGCACGTATAATCTGTGATTTGTGAATTTGTTTGCATAATATTGTGGACTATATATTTGTGAATTTTGTGGAGTATAATACTATAATATTTGTGAATTGTAGAGTATATTAAACTTAGTTTTTGAAACAAAATGGATGAGTTTGAGATTCAATTCTTTTAAAACAAAATTGATAATTTTAGATTCAATTCTTTTCCATTTTAAAAATTTATTAATTTCCTTTTTTTGTTACTTGTTACTTGTTAGTTCTTATTTCTTAATTTTTAAATGAGTTTTATTCTCTCAATATCAGATGGATGATCTCGACTTGGATATTGATGAGATTATGCTCGTCAGTATGCCTACATCGGGAGCTGGATCTAATCCTGCTTCTCCCTCGACATTGCCTCCTAGCCCTCCCATTCAATTTGAGGGCCTTGCGGCAAATGTAGAGCCTACTATTACTGATCCTTCTGGGGGTCAGTCTACTGAGGTTAGGCGTACTGGTGGACGACCACCACTGCCTAGGTCCCAAAGTAATAGATCCAAAGCGTGGGATCACTTCACAAAGGATCCCACTTCTGATCCCAATGAACCTTTGTGTATATGTGATTATTGTGGTGTGTCTCTCAAGTGCCACTCAAAAACCCAAGGCACGTCCTCCTTGTTGAATCACTTAAAGAGATGTCCGAAATACAACCGGGTGAAAACTAAGTGTGAGAAGGGTCAGTCCTTCCTGAGTTTTGAGGCTTCGAAGTCATCAGATGGCAGTGGCATTGAAAAGAATATGGGATTAGCCAAGTATAATGAGAAGAAGATCCGGGAAGCTCTTGCTAGGATGATTATTATTGATGAATTACCATTTCGTATAGTAGAGGGTGTTGGGTTTAGAGACTTTGTGAGGGTTATTGAGCCTAGGTTTCCTATGCCTTCTCGCTATACCGTGATGAGGGATTGTATACGGGTGTATCAAGAGGAGAGGGAGAAGTTGAGGGATTTGTTTCTCAGAGAGGATATTAGGGTTTGTTTCACCACCGACACATGGACTTCTATTCAAAATTTGAATTATATGTGTGTCACTGCTCATTTCATTGATTGTGGTTGGACCTTGCATAAAAGAATTATCTCTTTCCGTAAAGTGCAAAATCATCAAGGAGAGACAATTGGGAGGGAATTAGAAGAATGTATGTTGGAGTGGGGAATAGATAGGTATCTTACCATTACAGTTGACAATGCCACATCTAATGATACTGCTGTTGCTTGGTTGAAGAAACGAACACTATCTAGTGAGGGAACCATTAGTGGACATGCATACATTCACGTGAGGTGTTGTGCTCATATCTTGAATCTTATTGTGAATGAGGGTTTGAAGGATGTAGATGATTCAATTGTTAGGGTTCGGAATATTGTAAGATATGTGAGGTCTTCTCCTGCAAGGCTTCAGAGATTTAGGGTTTGTGCAGAGAAGAAAAAAATTCCATGCAAAAGTTTGTTAAAACTTGATGTTCCAACTAGATGGAACTCGACATACCTTATGCTTGAATCTGCAGAGAAATTTCAGCGAGCTTTGAGCTTATGCAAGAAGATGATGGGCCCCTGTATCGCTCAGTAATGGAGGATGGGTTGGGAAAGAAGGGTTTGGGACCTCCTACTGATGATGATTGGGACACAATTCGAGCTTTCATCAAGTTTTTAAAACTGTTTTATGAAGTGACTTTGAGAATGTCTGGTACCAAGTATGCCACATCAAGTTTGTATTTTGAAGAGTTATCTAACATTCTTGGTCATTTGACAGAATATACTAATAGTGATGATCTTGTGTTAAGTACTATGGCTAGAAAGATGATGACTAAGTATCAGAAATATTGGGGAGACATAGAGAAGATCAATAGATTGTTGTTTATAGCTGCAGTCCTTGACCCACGCTACAAATTAGATACCCTAGACTTTTGGTTCAAGGACGAAATGGGGGATGAGAAAGGAGAAGTGTTTGTTGAAACCCTGAAGAAAGACATTGAACACTTGTTTAAGCAATATGCCAGGAAGGCCCATATTGGTGGTGGTTCTTCTAGCTCGTGTACGGATTACACAAGTGGGAGTGAAGCTGAGAGCCAATCTTGTTCTACCTCATTAGGGCTGAGTCAAAACAAATTTGCATTGAATAAGTACCGTCGATTCCGTGGTTCTCAAAATCTGACGGAAAATCGAAGTGAATTAGAGCGGTATTATTTGGAGGATGTGGAGACTCCGAGTGTTGAGTTCGATCTCTTGACTTGGTGGAAGGTCAATTCTACCAAATATCCTATTTTGGCCTGAGTAGCACGAGACGTATTGGCCATCCCCATCACTACAGTCGCGTCTGAGTCTGCATTTAGTACTGGTGGTCGGGTGCTAGATTCATATCGAAGTTCATTAGCTCCATCAACAGTGAATGCTCTTATATGTGCCCAAAATTGGTTGAAGTCCAAACCTATCTTTCATCAAGAGGAAGAGTTGGATGATATTGAAAGTTACAAACTTGATGCAGGTAACTTTCTCATTCATTGTAGTTGTTAAATTTTGTTGTTTTTGTTTCAATAATTAAATGAGTTAAGTTAAATTCAATTGTATTTGTTGTTACTGTTTTAGAATTAGAAGATGATCCATTGGGGATTCTTCTTGGAGAATGATTACGAACGTGGAGCTGGATCATGGTTGCAACAAAGAAGTGAAAGAACAATGTAACTTGTTTAGCTTTGATTATTTTTATGTTGTTATTGTTATATGCTCATTTTATTTTCTAAGGAATTGTGTTGTGATTTGTAAAGTTTTCATTGTAATAGACTAATAGCTGAAGGCCAGAATCCGGATATTGTAATAGACTAATAGCTGATTTTCATTGACCGAAGTTATTTTTTTTATTGAGAACGCCATAATCCGGATATTGTGTAGAATTCCTTGTTATTGGGTGTTTGATAAATCAATGCTGTCATGAGAGGATCAGCTAGCTATCAAAAATTTATGATAGTGATGAAGAGAGAGGAGGATGAGAGGGAGAAAAAAAGGAAAAGTTGAAAAACCCCATGTTTTAGGAGAAAAGGGCCAAGAGCACCTCTGAGGAACAAAATGGCGACACTTATCTTCTTGTTCTATGGTCTTAAAATGGTAGACAGAAAAGAAAAATGAAAAGCAAGAGCAACATTTGTTGCCAAAAAAAGCAGCAAGGAAGTAGAAAACCCAAGTGCAAGCAAAGATTGAAAAAAGGCTGGCTAACCAAACCACAGAGCCACCGAGAACATGAAAAAAAATTCCCAAAAGACAGAGCAAGTCACTTGTGGTTATTGTGATACATTAGCATGTACTCTATGAACAAAGGGTTGTATTTGCCGCTAGATCAGCATCTGTGTTGCCTATTTGGCCCAGTAACAAACAACTTCACTCCAATGTCGTCGGGCCGAGTTCTATATAACTTTAATGATTTTTTTTGTCCACAAGGCCCAACCCGAACCCGATTTTGGGGTTCGGATCGGAAGTTAATCTGTTCGGGTTTGGGTTCGGGTTTGCCCAACCCTGAACCCGGAAAGCCCACCCATACTCTGAATATAATTGCCTTTAGCATATTCCATTCCTTTCAGCGGTCTTCTTTTCTTTCTTTTCCTATAATGATGTTTTTTTTTTTGCTTTTCAACTTCTTGAGTTACATAATTATCAGAGAATTGTCTTGTTGTTTTCAATTGCGCTTCCTCCTAAACAACTATACTTGCCAGCTCATTCACATTCCATTTGTCTTTAATTGCATTGTAATGTATCTAGAATTAACCATACTAAGGAGGCAGTGAGTTTAGGATAAACTCAACAATAAAGGATTCCACTATTTTCATTCCCAAAGTTTCAAGTTTGGTAGCTATATTTGTTATCTCACGAATATGCCCCATCATATTTCATAGTGGTAAGTCTAGCCATTAAGGTCCCTGCTAAAGACTTGTCTGCTGAGCGAAACATTTCCTCAACATTTGACAAAAAAAGTCTTTTGCAGTGTCTGTACTAGGAAGTGAATTTTTAATGTTTCCAGCTCTAGTCATTCTCATAAACATGAGACTCAACCTATTAGATCTGTCTCAGGCATTACAAAGGTCTTTCTCATCCTTGCTACTTTCATCAGTAATAGCAGCAGGTTTTACAATTAAAAGGGATAAATCTAATTCAAGAACCTCTAGGGTAAATTTAACTTTTTCTTCCCATTTTGAAAAATTAGACTCAGTCACAGGGAAATTGAGGATGCCTGTGAATGTAATGAGACCGGTACACTTACTATAAGGAACAACTATTCAATCATTATAATGCTTTGAATTTGATACTCATAGATATAATAATCAGAATTTAATTATAATGAATATACTAATAGTATCATCAAAATCCAACCTTTGGGAGGGTTCTAATATACAAAGTATTCATTCCATTATTAAATTCTGTGGATGAACTAATAGTATCATTAAGATTCAACCTCTGGGAGAATCTTAACATACAAAGCGTTCCCTCCATTATACAATTCTTTGGATGAACTTATAGTGTCATCAAAATTTCTCCTTTGAGATAAAATTTTGACATACAAATGGTTCCCTCCAATAAAACAATTCATCATAATTATGAAGTTAATTATTTGTAATCCAAGATCTAATGAAATTTTGTATCTTTAGGCAAAAATTTTTTGCTAGATATTAGTACAAAGAATTTACATCATACTAAACATATCCATCAAAATTCATTAACAATAAAGAATTTACATATAATGGACATAAGAAAACTATTCAGCAGTTAGAAAGTAAATTGCAAAATTTATCTCAAAATATCTCCTAAGAATATCTCAAAATATCTCTGGCACCAGAATTCATCGGAGAAGCCAAATTCGGCCTCCTTTTGCTGGTTTAAGCCCTTCAAACAACACTTTTTAGCTATTTAAGATGGGTTTTCAAACACTTTTCATACCCAAACCAAGGAAAAACTACTCCGGTGAGGAGTTTTCCAGCCATAAACAAACGCCTAAATGTGAGAGCTCACGTTTGGAAAGTTGATACCAACTATGAAAATCGAATATCAACAAATGAGTATTTACAATTTGTTGGTTTTCATTTGGTTTTCTATGAAATTTCTTATTGTTTGACGTATAAAATCTTCATCGCAAATCATATTTTTCAAATCGTTCTGAATTCATTAATATATCTGAGAAACAATGTACAGAACAACGAGTTCAATTTCATCTAATTAATCGAAAAAACATGAATAATTCTCAACTGCAAATATAGCTTGTACACAATGTGAAAACAAATTAGAATTGAATATTATCAATATGATCTTTGGGATCATTAAGTTTTTTCATAAATAGTGATAAACAACGAAGCACTTTCAATCTATGTCAGATATTCTTTCAATGCACGAAAAAAAACTCTCCTATCACGTGAGATGCCTCTCCCTTATAAAGACTTCCTCCACACTAAAGAAAGTGAAATGAAGAAAAGCATGTTTGTTAATGTTTGTTAGATAAAGAATTAGCAATTAAATGGGCGCCTAATAGAAAAAGAATCTACCGCTATGACGTTTTTGAGAGTTTGCTCTTGATGGCAGAAGATAGCTAGTAATGTTGTTATAGGTGTGAATCATCGGTTCGTCTTTCTATTTATACGACGTTCTTGATAGTTGTATGCGGAAATTAAACTAAATAATAAGTAACATGGTTGTTCAACAAAACATCTATCAGGATTATAATTGCAATTGCGGATTCGATTACTTACCTTGATATAGTAATTCGGGAATCCACAAGTTTCAACCCGCTTCACGATCCAATCCAAAGCTCCAGCGATTCAGAATAGAATACAATAGCAACACAAATGTCTTGCCTCCTAAGGGATTTATGTCACTCTCTCTTTTAGGGATTTCTCTAATAGGTTCTATGGCCAACCCCTTGAATATAACAGTTATATTTATAGGCCTTGGGAAACCCTAGAGAGAGCATAAGACATAGGATCCTTAGGGATCTCAAATTCCAGCCGTAGGATTAAACTGAAGAACTCTTCTTCTAATAAAATTAGGGCTTCTACTAATTACAATCAAGTCCATCAACATAATTGTAATTGACCCTGAAATTTGAGATTATTGCAAATATGCCCCTTTACATACAATTAATTCCTTCCACCAAACTATATTCCATATGAATAATATAGGACCATGGATTTACTCATTTGGTCCTATCCCGGTGCAGCCATAATATCTACACAAGTTCTAAATATCAAAAGATTATTCTAAGACTAATTAAATCCACCTATACATTGCAGTATATTTAAGCTTGAGAAACAGAGTAATACATTTATAGACAAGTGTATAAACCATATTTTCTCGTATAAGTAAGGGTGATTATGAGCATGCGTGAGTCACAACAGATTAGAGAATAATAACAAAATATTTTAGAAAAAGTTTATCCGAGCACCCCGAAATATTAAAAAATTGGTATCGCATCAGAAGCCGACCCAAAACAGAAGGGTGATTTTTGCTGGGCACCCCCCTGAAAGGAGATGATAAATAGGCACACCCAAGAATAACAACAAGCGTGGGGTCCCCCGGGGGGCGCACAAAAAAAGGGTAAAAGGACCTTCAAACGCGAAGTCAGACACAGCATAATATAGAAACAAGAAGTATTCGTCAATTGGTTTTGGATAATCGTACGTCTTCGTCAACGAAGTTCGATTAAAAAAGTTAACTATCCACACCCATTATTCTCAAATCTCTGCCCAAACCCAATATAACCAAAGGGGTTTTCCAGTGATCAATTCAAGTGATCCCTTTCTTCAAGCTCGGTAAAAAGAAGAAGCACAACTGGTGAACCTGCAGATTGCTCGAGAAAGAATTCGAAATATGGCTTCAGCGATAGGAATGAGAGAAGAGCTGATCATAAAAGCTTGCTCTTCTGCCATGAACGCTCACAGGTCTCCACAGGGATACATCCTTGAGGAGATTCCCAGTTCATCCGATCATACCTTCCTTTTTAGCTTCCGTGGATCTTGGTCTGCAACTGATTGGTTTGCTCACAAACCCTTTGGAGAAACCGATATCAAGCTCGACAAGTTTCCGTCTCTTAGGAGTATAGGCAATATGTAAGTTGCTAAAGTTAATGCAGCTTTTCTTCGGAGATTCGAATACTTGTTGGCCAATTCAAATTTCGAAAAGAAGGTAAGCTAGTAGCATCTTTCCTCTTTAACTTCTTGCCTGTTCCATGTTCTGCTGACATGTGTCGATCTGGTTTTGGGTGAAGGATATGTGGCGAATCTAAGATTATTCAATCATTTTTACTTATCCCACACCTATGAAAACTTCTCACGTGCGTATAAAATAACAAATTTATATGCTACTTACAAATTGAACGCAACCGACTGAATAAATAAATCAGCAAAATCTTTAGATTAGTAAAGTCTTGCAATTTTCTGTTTTATGGCGAGTTTCAAAAAATAATTACAAAGCATGAATGAAAATGTGTCGAAGCTGGTTTTGGGTGAAGGGTATGGGCTCGCTGGAGAGAATCCTGCTACAGAATTCAGGCAAGATCCCCCACACCTATGAAAACTTCTCACGGCGTATAAAATAACAAATTTATATGCTCGCACTTACAAATTGAACGCAACCGACTGAATAAATAAATCTAGGCAAAATTATAATTGTACACTATTAGAAATTTGACATTTTACACTTTAAATTATTAATTTCATGTTTTACATTTTAACTACGTTGATTTAAAAGGAAATTAATATTTTGATCGGTTAATAGTTAAAAAGGTAAAATATAACAAAATTGATAATTTAGAATGTCAGAACCCTAATAAGTAAGGATAAAAAGTATATTTAACCTATAAATAAAAATATACGATTATTAAAGTTTAAGATTTTAATAACAATGTTCTTAATTTTATGGTATATAATCAGTTTCAAAAATAAATTTCGTAATTACATAAGGATGAATGAACCTATGCAAGCACTGAAACATGTCCATATGGGCTCTAAGGATGATCTTGATGCTACTTCAAAATATATAATTCAGGTGGAAATGGCCGTGGAGGAAAATGAGCAAGGATGTCAAAAAAAGAAAAAACAAAGGGCTGTGATGGGCAAGAGGCAAGTAGTGTTTACAGGACACTCTGCGGGTGGTCCGATGGCCATCCTCGCAACACTTTGGTTTTTGGAGAGGGCCTGGAAAACAAAAATCTCACCTCTGTGCGTGACTTTTGGATGCCCTCTAACTGGTGATCACATATTCTCCCATGCTCTTGTGAGAGAGAACTGGGCTTCCTGTTTCAAACACTTTGTCATGAGGTATGATATTGTCCCGCGAATGTTACTTGCTCCTATCACATCCATTGAACAAAGCATCTCAACAATTCTCCACTTCTTCGAGACAAGACCCAGAGGTATCACCGAAGAGGCTTCAGATTTTTATGAGACTGTCATGAGGAATGCGTCAGCCGTGGCAAGTCACGCTGCCTGTAAGCTCATGGGGAACACAAATCTGCTAGTGGAAACTGTCACAAGCTTCATTCCATTAAGCCCTTACAAACCCTTTGGAACCTACATCTTCTGCACCGGGAACGGAAGTCTGGTGGTCTTGAGCAACCCAGACGCTGTTTTGCAACTACTGTTCTATTCCTGTCAGTTGGGCAGTGAAACGGAAGGCACAGAGATTGCCCATAGGAGTCTTGAGCAACATTTGGGCTATGAAAATGAATTGCAGGATAGCTTACAAATGCAAGTTGTACACGATGTTGGCTTAACGGAATTGGCAAATCTCCCCTTGTCAGGTGGTGATAACTCAGCCTTGAATGACCTTGGCTTGGTAAAGTTCTTTTTTCTTCGCTTGTTATTGACCAAAGCTTCATTCTGTTAACTAATTTGTTGTTGAATTTTGCCAGCTTGAAAAAGACAAATTAAAACCATTAAACAACACAAAAAAGATCAAATTTATATATCTTATTAGTAAGGCTTTAAATTTACTGCTAAGTTTGGCCCTTTCCAATCCACTGTGTGCGCTTATTTTTTTTGTGGGATTTCAGAGCACGGGAGCTAGATTGTGTCTTCGTGCTGCCGCAGAGTTGGAGAAGCGAAAGCAGAGAAACAAGGCTTATTTTAGGATGCCGAGTTGGACAAGGGAAAGCCTGGAAACTAAACCTATTTCCAAGAAGGACGAAATGAAGAAAGCAATGCAAGTGTTGGATGACTACCGAAAAATGACTGCTGTTCGCAATGTGGGCTATTACGACGCCTTCAAGCTTCAAAAAACAGCCGATGACTTCAATGCTAACGTTAAGAGACTCGAGCTTGCAGGTATATGGGATGAAATCATCGAGATGTTGAAGAGGTACGAACTCCCAGATGGATTCGAGAGGGATGGGGAATGGATAAAGCTTGGAACGAGGTACCGCCGCCTTGTTGAACCCCTAGATATTGCCAATTACTATCGACACTCGAAGAATGAAGACACAGGGCCCTATACGATAAGGGGCCGGCCGAAACGCTATAGATACACACAAAGATGGCGCGAGCACGCCGAGAGGATGGTCCCTGGATCCTCCGGAGAATCGCACTTCTGGGCAGACGTAGAGGAGCTCCGCCTTAATAAAGACGGGTTTGAGAAAGTGAAGGACGAAGTTTTGGAGCTAGAAAACAATCTGCTGAAATGGGTTAACGGCAAGGACTTAGATGAGGATGTGCTCTTGGAGGAATCCACCTTCGTTAAGTGGTGGAAAACACTCCCTATACAGCATAAGGAGGAGGACTCCGCCATTGTGAAGTGGTGCAAAATACTCCCTAATCAGGGGGCGGAATCTGGCTTTTCAACATTGATGACAAACACATAAGAAACGGCCATTCTGGCTGTGACACCTGCTTGCATTCTGTTTGAGTACCAAATAGTTACTAAATGTTTTTTTTTTTTTTTTTGCTTAAATACTCAAATAGTACCTGCAGTTTGTTGGAGGATTTAGGCATTTTTTTTACTCCTAGGCCTGTTATGAATGTCTGCTAGTGTGCTAAATAATTCCCGCTATTGCTTGATGAAATAAAAGGACATCAAGAGTTGCAAACAGATATTCCGTTTTGTGCACGCTCATCCTTGTATTAATAATAGTCTCTTCGGGTACATGAAATCTTACAACAACACTTGACACGCAGAAAAGTGGTTGATCTGCAGAAACCACATTGCCACGGCATTACTCCCAACTGATCAGTCTAATGCATTGTGTATGGCTTAACCTGCCTACTTACTGAGGGGCTCCATCGTCTGTAAGTGTGCTACATATTTCAGTCAAGAGCCAAAGGATCATTCATTCTACACATTGAATGCAGGCCAAGTTATACTACATGCTTACGTATTAGAGTAAAAAAATAAAGAAACTGAGAATGGTAACCAACTTTGAGGCATCCTATCTAATGCCATATTACAATGTGCACAAGACTGTAATTCAGACATGAACAAAATAATGATGGCCCTATAACAGCTTTGCCAACAGGTCCAAACCCCTGCCAAAGATAAAAAGCTGTTTGCTCATATAGCATAGAAATTGATGCTAAAATCCACCCGGAAATTACTATTGAAATCGAGGAGGCACATAATCACCATTCATTTCACATTGAAACCGTACGAATATGCAGCTGCATCTAGCAAGACAAATGCGAATAAGGCCGTCAAAATTGATATACCTCCAGTCTCCATTACAGATTAAGGAAAACTAAATGTCCCACATTTGTAGCCGACATGTTTCAGCAGACTGAAAACCAAAATCCATCGTGACTACCCCTGAGACTGCCAAACAGCAACTGAAGTGCTCTGACAGTTATCATTACAAACTGATGGTGTTCAGTTCTAGTGATCAGACAAATGAAAATTAGGTGAAATCTCCATGTCACGGCTCATATGATTTTACGCTATAGGCTGTGTCAATCATGCTTCTTTGCCAGAAACAAACTTGTACAATTGATCGCCTCAAGAATACATTTTCCTTTGCAATTTTTTTGTAGTACCCAATAGATATATGGAAGAAAGAGAGAAATGTTAGGATCTAAAATTTAATACAGTTTGGCAACAATGAAATACATCAAAAAGAGTCTTCTAAGAAAATGTTGAATCCAATCGCTCTTGCCGCGATAATAGACACCTGAAAGAAATAGTAAAATACCAAAAGATAATGATTCGACACAATAACACAAAGCTAACAGCCAAACTACAACATTTACACTAGCAAGAGCAGATCAAAATAAATATAAAGAACCATTTATGGCTTTTTCACTATATTGCCTCTATACAAATACCATGTGAGTAAGCAAGGGGAAATGGGTGTTAAATGAAAGTTTTTGCCTTTTTCTTTCTAAGATTATCACAATGCTACAAAAAACAGCAACAACAGCAAGAAGCATAAACATTTACCTTCTACAGAATAAGCAAGAGTGCAGCAGTACCCACTGCTGCGCAGGGCGGGCCCTCACGCGTTTTTTTTTTTTTTTGAGGGGGGGGGGGGGGAACGAGGAAGGTTTACAGACTACTTTACCAGATTCTGATGTTCCACATAATCACCACATACCACAGACACCTAAGAGATAATCACCTTGGTACACAGCTAAAATTCATTCAGCAGTATTAATAAATAGAAGCAGGGAGTCAAAACAAGGGATCTTCTTTTCAAATGGAAAAATAACAGATCATCCCAAGGCTATTCACATCTATTAAAGTACTACAACCGTCTGTACTTTGTTCAAACACTAACGCTTTACCTCATCTATGATCAATATTGACAGGAAGGGCACAGTAGCCTTGCCCATATATCAAGGCAAAGTATGATCAAATATTTGAATCAATGCAAGTAAAAAGGAAAGGATAAGGAAGTTCAGTTGAATGATGCAAATATAAATCTCACAGCTCAACCACATTTGCCCTTTTCACCCCCCCCCTCTTTTCTTTTCTTCTCCTCTCCTTTTTTCACCATTTTCAACAGAATGCCAGAACTTCATCTTTTCACATCCTCTTCTAATTATTTCTAGGATAAACCACTACACTACTCTTGCTCCCCCTTTGATAAGTAATTAAGAGATATCAGAAAGAAAAATCTTAAATATCTTTGTATTCTTTACTATTTAGGTCAAATTGGGAAGAGGAAGAGTACGATCCTTCAAGTAGGACAGGACATGATAATCTTCGGTTACAATACTCAGAAAGGGATTATGTATGAGAAAGAAAATTGATCAAACCTACAATTGGGGAAAAACAACAGCAAAAAATCCTCCACGTAGGCTTCAGGGTAGAGGACAAGTTCGAATGCAAACCTCAGAGAAGAAACAAACTAACAGAGACAGACAAACAAATGAGCAATCATTAAAGTTATTCGGATCAAAATGAAGGGGAAGCTTTTCTGGGCGCATTTTAAAGGGATAAATCCGAAGGAGCACGTCAAGGACCAGAAAGAATAAGCCATGGGATGGGTAATAAAAGATCTGAAACTCGATCATAATCTATGGTAAAGAGACAATGCTAACCTAATCTGATGCAATATAAGTTAGTAACCAACAGCAACATCCTCCAGTTTTTTCTTCATGTAATGGTGCGCTCATGAATAAATACTGATGGTTGATTCATTTTGCACAATTACTTGAGATTACTTTCACACGACCAAGTTAAAGAACATATTTATAACCTCTAATCATTGACACACATTGAAATTAGAAAATCTGGACTCCACAACCATAAAGTAACAGATGAACCTAGAAGAGTTCCAAGAAATCTTCACTGTTGATCACTGAAAACGAAATATGAGCTTGGGCATGAATTATGCTAAAAAAATTATGAGCAGAGAAGCTTCGAATATGAATACCACTTTTTGATCCGTCCGAGAAACCTTCATTGTTGATCACTGAAAACAAAATATGAGCTTGGGCAGGAAGTATGCTGAGAAAATCATAATATGGAGACCACTTTTTGATCCACAATTAGACATGAAATTCAATTCAAAAACCTCAAATCGTGATGCAAATCCTGGAAAAGAATGTTTCAACACTGTATGCCATCATCAATTAACCTTTAATAGATCCGAACAAACAGTGGAACCTATGACCAGAAATGCCGAACAATATTCTAATCACCTTTTATGTATTGACTTTCTATACCACCTTATCTATTCACATACCAAGATGAGCCCTCTACATCAACGAATGCACCATACATATAAGAACCAAACTCATAAGTGAAGTAGCTTAATTCCGGGGTGCTCAAAACCCTATGCCAACATCTACCTCTATGAAAAGAGGAAACAGAGTCTAGGATTAGACAGAACACGCAATACACGCAAAATAGAGACTCAACATTAACGATTAACGGAAACTGAGACTCATCCTAAGACCTTGTGATCATGCTACAAGAACGAGCCAGTCGTAATGCCAGGCTGTCCTCGTGAAGACTAGCCTCCGCCTCAACAGGAGTCTCATACGGCTTCCTGCAGCCAGGACAGCGCCCATCCTCCTCAAGAATCCTCTTGTGGCAGAACAGGCAGAGGTGAAACCCGCACAAGCAAGGCAAGAAGCTCGAGTCCGTGAAATCCAAATCCTCATAACATATAGGACACGAAGACGGCGCAGTCGCCACACTCCTACAGCGCCATGTTATCCCTCCCCCATAATGCCGGTCCGGATTAAGCAAGCTTTGCTGCTTAGATAAATTGGGCAAACTTTGAGGTCGGAAAGCATCGTCAGGCCTCCATGCCCGGCTGTTCCCGCAAGCCGCTGGACCCATTTTTGGACATTCTGGCTTCAAACTCCCACCTCCTAAGTTCATCCGATCCGTCCCTTCCCGGGGAGAAACGACTGATTGGCGCTCAGGGGGCAATTCGGAACCCAGCTTTTCGCTTTGGCGCTTGTCTTCTTCGTCAGCCGCTAAAGCATCTGCCATGGCCTCCCAATCGTCCAAGCACCCATCATCTTCCCCGCCTCCTTCGTCGTCTTCCGTAATACACCCGGAACAGCACCCACCACTGCTACTACTGCTACTGCTACTGCTGCCGCTGCTGCTACTGCCAGTGAAGTTTGTTCCCGAATCAGCACCGCCCAAGACGCTACTAGTTGCACTGGTGGGACTGTGCGACGGCGAGTCCAAATCGCTGAAGTGATGAATTGATCCATCCATTTCTTCCGCTCTGGAATTCAATTCTAAATTCCCCAACGAGCGTTCGTCCCCTTTGCGAAACTGAACGCTGGCGTTTTGTTCCTCCTTACAGCCCTTGTTCTTGGCGGAACCTAAGCCCATCATCCGTCGCAAAACAGATAAGCAATTGAACGAGCAAATTGTTTTAAATAAACAAGTAAAATCAAACAACTACATTCTAGGAATAACATGAATGCTGTTGCATGAATACTGCAAGAGAACAGATTATAGGCATACCTTGAGAAAGCCATTGCTCGCGGCGAGCATCAAGCTTGCACTGCTTCAATTTGGCAGACCTGTTGGCCTGAAACCCCCAAATTCAAAAGAAAAAAAGAAGAAGGAAAAATTACAATTTTAAAGATGGAATTTCTTATAGATAAATGAATTAATCGGAAATTACGAATAGGAATTCAATCTCACCCTTTTTTTCTTGCCCAAATCCCGGGCGTTGTGGGCCGAAGGAATCGACGCGGAGGTGATCGAGTCGGAAAACATGGTTGAGAGGGTCGGATTATGATTCAGACCGAAGAACAGAGAGTTCGCAAAAACCCTAATTCGAGAGGAGAGAAAGACAGAGAGAACGAATTTATAGAGAGAGAAATCGAATGGATAACGGAAACTCCTCTGCTCCGCTCGGTCTTTTTCACGCTCTGGTATCAGTAGGCTGAGTTCAATATATATAGTACTCATGTTACGAAAATACCCCTGCTATATTAGTTGATTTGCAGGGTCACCCTGTGAGGATGGCACATGTCTATCGTCTATCCTCTGGGAGGTGGCAAACAATGGAAAGGAGAAATATCTGAAAGGTTATTTTTGTAATGTCCGTGTACCTGAATTTTTTTTGTAACCAAACGTCACACATTTGTTTGCTTTTTGTTTTTCCTTTTTACTCGGCTGCCACGTTAACGCTGAATTTTTTGTGGCATTAATTAGGCAGTTTCATAAATCAACTAGAACAACAAATGTTCTTGTGAGTGGATATTTTTAGCTCATCTTCACAGCCCTCAGATCAATTCTCTGTTTTTTTTTTTTTTTAAAAATGACCACCGAACTAAATATTAAGATTGTATTTCACGGATTGACTGAAGAACATGAGATTTGTAGTTTCAGTTGGATCAGTGTCAGTTGGGCCAGATCTGTTTTAAAGATTTTCCCTTGTTATTTTAGAGATATATAGTAAAAAAATTTAAAATTAAGGCTCAGCTTGTTTTTTGGTAGAATAAATTTTGTAATTTGTTTGAGTTGTTTTAGATATTTGACCAACACTTGAAAAATTGAGGTTAAAGTAAAAAAAATTTAGTCTAATTTTTAAATTTTTATTATTTTTTAAAAAAAACTAAGTTCAAAATTTTGATAAAATAAAGTTTTTTGGGTGGGAACATCATAGTAAGCCTCATATTTATGGCAAAAATTAATAAACCCTCTCAAGTTTCAAAATATATTAATTCCGCCCCATATATTTAAAAAACAATCGACCGCTCCTTAAGTTACTCAAAATCATTTGTAGTATTAGTTATATTCTGACTTAAAATATTTTAGTCAGATTGAAAAACATGAGATTTGTTATTGCGTTCTCAATTCGATCAGTGTCAGTCAGGCAAATCTATCTAATTCAGTGTAACGATTGAGTGGGACCAACTTTTTTTTGTTATTTTAGACGGTAAAAAAAAATACTAATAAATATTTAATAGTTATAAAACTTTCGAAATACTAAAATTTGGAGTTATTAGTTATTACCATATCCATGGAGATGTCAAATTTTAACGTCAGGCAAAGATCAATAAAATAAAAGAAGTTTCCCGAATGAACTTAAAATGGGTCATGTATAAACATAAGTTCAATTAAAGAGAGTTCATGGAATCATGATTAGGACCATGTGAATGTAGTTTTATGAGCTTGTTCTACGGAAAAAGATTTTCATATACATTTTGTTGCACATGATAACGTTGTTTTGCTGATATTATGACTAGTTTTCATTCATAAATTACTTGAGCAATAATTAGCCTGAGTCGTGAAAAAAAATTTGGAAATCAAATCATCTTTGTAATCAATTCCACCTGTATATTGCTATGATGTGAGCCATGGGCCTTCTTCATTTTGGGTCAAGTTGGGCCTAGCTGGTTCGATTTTGGATCCATCTTGGCCCTCTTTATGATTTCCATTTTCTATTATAATAGCAGGCAGAAGCTGAGCCCTATAAGTCTTAAATCTTCTTTTATGTGGCCGTGAGCCTTTGGTTCAATTGGCACGTCTTCCTTTTTGGTAGAGTTGATCACGCAGAAAAAAATAAAAAATAAAAAGTAGAGTTGATTAGGAGATCTTATCTAATTGGCTTAATTGCACCCAGATCCTGAGATATACCAAGGTTGTAAATGAGCTCCTGAAGTAACATTTTCAACAAATAACTCTTGAGGTAGAGTTTAAGTCAAATTGAGGCCTTTCCGTCTATTTTCCATCAGCCTCGTTAACGGTCATTGCTAACAGGGCTTTAAAATCTACGTCATAATGAATTAGAAAGCGTCACCTGTTCAATTAAAATATTCACGCAATATCTAAGCCAGGTGTCTGCCAGTTCACTACGCCCAATTAAAAAATAAAAAAGAATAACAACTTAATGACGATATTAGTCTCCCCATTGCAGACACCTGGCGCAGATGCGGTATAGAGGCTTTTAATTGGACAGTGACGCTTTCTAATTCATTATGACATGAATTTTAAAACCTTGTTAGCAATGGTCATTAACGGGGCTGACGGAAAATGGACAAAGAGGCCTCGATTTAACTTAAAATCTACCTCAGGGGTCTATTTATTGAAAACGTTAACTCAGGAGCTCATTTGCAACCTTCGGTATACCTCAGCTTTAGGTGGCAATTAAGCCTATCTAACTTGTGACTAAATTATATAATTCAATTCAGAGAGAAATAAACACATAGTGCATTTAATGTTGTAAGATATACATTGACTGACAATGTTATAGATCTCACACAATGTGTCTATCTTTCTTTTAATTAGACCATCTAATCCACACACGATGTGTAAAGCCATAAGAGATTCAAGTAAAAAAAAAAAAAAAAAATCTTCTAATTGAGAAACTAATTGAATTGTAGATCTTACAAATATTATGCAATAAATGCATTAAGGTTCACATTATTAGGTAATTAATACGGTTAAAATTGAATGTTGTAGGCCTTCCACTATATGTCTATCTATCTCTTAATTTCACCATATAATCCGATGGAATCTCTTGTCTTATTACCCCATTTCTTTTGCATATCATATCTCTTTTAAAAATTTGTAATCAATTGTAATTAAACACGTGCTTTTGTGTACCAGTTGTTGAAGATCAACTGATTTATATAGAGCTTAATTCTAAGCAAATAAGACATATATGCAGTTGCTCGTTTCAAACGGATTAGCTCCCTATATTTGCATTATCCTGTGTAACTTAGAAGAGGGTGATTAGCATATTACCGGAACCTCCCGTTTATATCTCGAAATAAAGGTCATGGGACGAGGTTCCAAAAGTAATTACAAGGGGGGAGATTATTGTACTTTCCTTTAATTCGTGGTCACCCATCTATTTTGTACCACGGGAGAAAAACAAAAAAGTCATCCATCTGTTGAAAAGTGGGAGAAAGACACTCGTGCGAATAGCGAGCGAGGTCAGACGCATGCGAATAAACAATGTTGTAGTTTCTGCCCAAACAGATCACATGTTATCAACATAAAAAAAATTACTAATCAAGGGTACAAATAAAATTAATCAAGTTAATTCAGTCCGGGTTGCTGGCTAGTTAGAGCGTACTTGAAATTGTGTGATTAGACTTACTATATTGAGTTCGATTCTTTACAAGTAAACAAATTAATGATTTAAATAAAAGGTCATCTAATATTTTCAAATTTGTTCGTGATATTAAATGTCTCGCAGTATGTTTAAATTGGACCAAATTTATCTGAATTCATTGTACAAAAGACCCGTGAGATTTTCTTGGTTACCAAAAAAATTTAACCAAGTTTTTAAATTTACTCTTTTGTGAAATTTTGAGGTAGTTAGTAGATCAACATCTTTAATAATTTCATACAATAATAAATTAAAACAAAACGAAAATAAAACAAACACAAAAGAGTACAGAAAAATGTCCTTGGAAGGATGCGCCTTAGTCCATTGGATATCTTGTTCCCAATAATCATGTTGTCTATGTCATTGTATGCACATGGGGACGGGGGTGTAAGAACATGCAAATGCGAGAGAGAGCCTATACATGGAGTGAGAGATGTTTATCACATACTCATTCTTTTTGCTTCCAATCCCCTCCGTCTCCCATGTGGTGTGCCTTTTTATTGTGGCATTCTTAACTGCCTTGGCTCCACATCCAGAGTCCAGACATTAATTATCTTGCCTTCGCTCCTATCGCATGATCTATCTGCTCTTTCTGCTGAACATGTTTTGATGCCTTCTTGGTTCTTATAATAACAATGTGTTATTTTAAACAATTCTCTCAAGCCTCGATGTGGTCATGTGAAGTTCTTCTAATATCCTAGCTACACTCAATCAACGCAAGTATTCGTTTTTTTCTTTCTTTCTCAATTTTATCAAAGAATATTTTTTTAATTATTTTTAATGACATGCCACTTGAAAAGTGTAACATTAAATTTCAAAGGTCTAACTCATTGGATAGGTTTATTCTAGACTTGAAGTCTGTCTTTTTTTTCCAACCATTGAGGGATCCTACATTTTTAAAATAGTTTTATTAAATTTTTAACCATCACAAAAATTAGCAAGAAAATAATTGAGTGAAATAGAAGAAAAATTCTTTTCAATATGATTTTCCCAAGATCATACCATGTAAAACCATCGTCCAAAGTGTTGGAGCTAAAAATTAAGAGCTTCAAAAGAAGTTGGGGCAGCAATGGATTCATTTCCACGCTTCTTTTCATTATTGCGATCCGAGTGTCGGCCCCATTCATTTTTTTATTATTATTTTTTTTTAAGTAAATACTCTTATTGTTATTTCCATTTATTTTCATTCCAACATATGTGATTTACGCACATTTCAATGATTTTAAGTCGAGAAAAAAAATTTGAAAAATATAACCTCAAGCAGAGAAAGTATAATTTTTCAAAAAAAAAAAAAATTATATCCAATCTGAAAATAAAAAAAAATTGCAGCTAATCCAAATAAAAAGACAATCCTATACGTCAAATTAAGAGCAATTCTAAAATAAGTTTGATTCGTCTCTTTGCGTGACTTAAATTATTGGTAGTTGGTTCGTTTGTTTCGGTCCAACCGACAAAGACGGTCCCGTGACAAAAACCTCATAAATTCAAAACTCTATTTCTTACGATGCACATATACCAAGTTTCTTCTGAAAGAGTAACCCTCCAAGCAAGAGAAAGATTTTTTTCAAAAAAAAAAAAAATTAAAAAAAAAAAAGAAAATAATAAAAAATGCCAGCTTTAAAGAAATCCAATCCTATGTTAAAAAGGTGTAACTAACCCAGGAAGAATTGGCCTTAAACATTGGAGTTGGTCGTTGTTAACATTGATTTTAGAAAGGTCCGACGACAGAAATGCCCCAGAGAATTCGACACTTTTCTATGGATAAAACGCGGCATGTGAGCCATAACCATTTACTCTTTTACTTCTCTATAATATATTCAATACATTCTGGAATGATGCTACCAAGTCGGACATTAAACCTAGCTAAAATAAAACCGACGTTTAGACCAATCTATTATTGCAAGTGGCATTTAGAAACTCCTGGTGGTGGACATTTACGCCATGGTGAGGCGTTAGGATGCTGTGCCCATTTTTATTGTAAGATGGTAGGATTTTCTAGTACGCCGAGTTTAGAACCAACAACAAAAAAGGAGAATATTCTTAACCAAATACCGTGAAACGAAACTATTTATTACCTGAGCATTACGCTAACAAATTTGATCTATTTTAACGTGAACAGTGGTTCTCTATTTTAGATAACCACTGTTCGCTTCTCTCTTTTCTTAATATATTTAGACTAAATAAAGACTAACTTAATACATTTTAAACTAAATAAAGACTAACTTAATACATTTTAAAAAAATATGATCGTTAAAATAAGACAAGTATTTATAATATGACTTAGGATAAGAAAAATTTTAAAAATCTAATCGTTGAGATAAGATAAATTTAAAAAGAGCGTTAGGAAAAGACAAAAATTAATTCACCCTTTTTAGGATAATACAAATATTCAAAAATATACCGTTAAGAATATTCAAAAATATAAATGTTAAGAAAAATAATTATTCAAAAAGTTGATAGTTAAATAGAGAAGTGTTTTTTGGTAAAAATAGAGAGCAAATTTGAATAAGCTGCTAGGAATGCTCTAAAGGTTCACCTGAACTTACCCAATCAAATGAAAAATTCCAAGCCACCTTAAACGACAACGTAGAATTTCAATTGAGGATACTCGGTTGATTTTAATCCAAGCCACCTTAAACGACGACGAAGCATTTCCCGCACCTGATTTTTCGTTCTCACCCTTAGACTAAAGCGGCGTGAGCCATAAGATTTATCCAAGGCTTTTTACTTCTGTCACAATCGGGTTATCCGGACATTCTGCCCCTCAAGGTAGTAGGTCGCTTAAACTTAAAAATTAGAAGACCGACGTAGACCATACTATGTATTGCCACGTGGCAGGCTCTTAAATTAGTCGGTGGTGGACATTTACGGACACAGTCACGTAGAGGCAATCCGCTGTGCCCAGACGTAGATGGCTGCAGGAGTACCCGAATAAAGGTTAGTTTTGTAATACAGAAGTCAAAGAGACCTTATACCAAACTGTGTACGGAACCTGCTTACGTAACATTGAGATCACGTGAAATTGAGCGCACCCGATCACCAACTCTCTTAATCATTAACTTCGATATTTTTCTAGTGGATTAAATTAAGCAATAATTACCAGTTTTCCAGCTACGCTTATTCTCTAAGAAGCATGACTAAAAGCCCCACCTTTGAGTAAAAGTGCAAAAAAAGGAAACCTCCAAAAGCCTCTACAGTCTACGGTTCAGCCCCACGTCCTTTTCTCTGTCTCTTGGAAAATTGATTGCCGTGTGAAACGGTGTCGTTTTTTGGGCACTTTTCCTCACGGCCGATAAAATTACCTTGACCGTATCATTTCCCTGCTGCCTGCGAGCCTGTGACAGTATAAAATGGCAAAGAGCATGGACTGCTGTATCTCACTGCTTTACACTTTCTCAACTAAAAACCGACTACACGATACCAACCTCCACTACCATCTCCGGCAATGTTGCCGGAGATCCAGGAGACTCCACCGGCGGACGCCTAGCTCATCTCGTGTAATAAGGAAAACCGAAAATGGCTCAAAACCTGAAGCACCGGGTCTTCACCTGCCTCACCAAGCTCTCCGATCGCGACACCCACTCCATCGCCGCCTCCGAACTAGAATCCATCGCCCGTAACCTTGAACCGACACAATTCCCGACGTTTCTGTCATGCATTCACTCCGCCGATCCCTCCGACAAGTCACCGGTGCGCAAACAATGCGTGAACCTCTTAGCAGTCCTCTCCGAGACTCACGGTAACACGCTGTCCCCGTACCTCTCCAAAATGCTCTCATCCATTACCCGCCGCCTCCGCGACCCGGACTCCTCCGTCCGATCCTCTTGCGTTAACTCCATCGCGGCTCTGTCCTCGCACGTCACGAAGCCGCCGTTTGTTTCTTTCTTGAAGCCTTTGGCCGAGGCACTCTTCACGGAGCAGGACCAGAACGCGCAGATCGGAGCGGCTTTATGTTTGGCTGCGGCGATCGATGCCTCACCGGATCCGGAGCCGGCGAGGCTGGCGAGGCTGTTGCCGAGGTTCGAGAAGTTGTTGAAATCCGAGATCTTCAAGGCAAAGGCGGCGCTTCTGGCTCTGATCGGGAGCGTTGTTAGCGCCGGTGCGGCGTCGGTTAACGGGGCGTCGAAGAACTTGGTGCCTTGTCTGATGGAGTTCTTGAGCAGTGAGGACTGGACGGCAAGGAAGGCGGCGGCGGAGGCGCTGCTGAGTTTGTCGGTGGCCGAGAGGGATTCTCTGGCAGAGTGTAAGGCTGGGTGTCTCAAGATGCTCGAGAGTCGTCGTTACGATAAGGTGCTTATTTGTTTTTCTTTATTCATTTCTGTAGTATCGTATGTATCATCAGTTGCTTATTAGTGGTTTCTGATTTGGTCTTTCTGACGAGGTTAAAGTCAAAGCTGATGCATATTCAGTAACTTTTGATTGGATCAATCAATATTCCATCGCTGAATACCCTTTTTTACCAATTTAGTTTATATGCTACTAATGTTTATTGAATATAATGGAAAATAGGTTTTAGAGCCCATACAATGTTCGAGATCTTAATTCTATTGTGTTAACTATTTTTCTAAACATTCATTAAAAAAAAAAATCCCAAGTGATTCTATTTTGTTAAATACAAAAGGAAAGCCGAAAGAATGAGTTTTTAGATCGCTGTTAAACGATATCTTTTTATTTTTTTGAGCAGCTGTTAAACGGCGAGTCGATGTGAACTTTGTCACCTGTAATTAAGGCGTGTTAATTACAGATTTGGTAAAACATTTGGTCCATCAAGAAAGTACTAGGAAATGTGCGATTTACTAACTGTTGTACCATGCCCTTCGCAGTAATTCTGATGGAATGTGGATTTGTATGTGGTGTTTGTTTTGGGTGTAGGTGAAGGCCGTGCGCGAGGTTATGAATCAGACATTAGAGGCCTGGAAGCAGATTCCTGATGTCTCGGATGAGGTATCACAGCCACAGCGGTCAGAATTTTCTTCAAAAGGTATCAGCATGTTTGTTGGGTTAGAAATTAATGAGGGATAACCCAGCCGAAAAGGAGAAAGGAAGGTTGATAATCAATAGATGTTGAATTAAATTGATGTAGCTAGTGATGTAGTGTTGGACTAGTTTATGATTTCTAACTATGTGCGGCACTGTGACATCTCCATTAACAAGCTGTCACAGTAGAAAGAGATTTGTTGCAATTTGGCATCTGTGTATAGTTCAGGTTGATTATCTATTATTTCCTTGAAATAGTTTACGGTTTTATTGTCATTTTTATTTTCTTCTTCAGTACCATCAATAGGCTCAATTTGTTTATCATTTATAGTTTCTATTGCATCTATTGCCCAATTGACATCCATTTCTGACATTTTCTGATCTTGACTACTTTTTTACCTTCTGTAATTCTTTTTATCATGACACAGAAAATGAAAGTGATGGGCACTATCTGCCTCGCTCCAAAGATTCTTGTACTGCTGGTTATGAAGCTTCTCAATTGAGGAAGAAACCCATCCAAACTAACCGGTTAGCTCCGACTGATAGTTCAGCTGCTACCAGTGCTACCAAGAGAAGTCCTTTGAAGAGCAATGACAGGAAAACAAGTCCAGTACTGTTCCGGAAGTTGGACCGCAAGAAACCTTCAGATTGGAAAGTTGATATTGCAGTAGCTAGTGTTTGTGGGTCCATTGGGATTGATAAGACGGAGAGAGATGAGAATGTTCCTCAGGACAGAAATATTGAGAAAAATAGGTTCACAAGGCCTGATACGAAGCGGTTGCTCATCGGTAAACATTCGGATGACAAGATGCAAAAGTTTGGTGCGTCTAAGAGTGGATCTCGTGTGGTTCCATGTTGTGAGGAGAGCCCAGAATCCACTGCTGCTGTCTGGAATGCAACTGATTCACATAGGAACCACAAAGAGTGCCAGGATTTATCTCTAATCCGCAACCAACTCGTTCAGATTGAAAAGCAGCAAACCAGTTTGCTGGATCTCCTGCAGGTTTGTGTCTGTGCTTGAAAATTGAGGTTTGTTATTTGTCATTGTTTGATGTGTAAATATACCAGTATTCTCTTTTAAGCTGTTACGTACTATTTTCCCCTCGTATCTTGAACAAACCATATCGTCTGGCTTCTCAATTTGGCATTATACGGTGAATATTTTTTTAAAAATATCGATAAATTCCATAAGTTGCTATTTACCTTCACCATATCTGCTTAAGATTTTACATAGTGCTAAGACCAATTATTTTCTACCAAAAATAGTGGTATTTGCTGCAACAATCTCTTGGAGGCAGTCAACCAATAGAGGTTGTTGATACAACAGACTCTAATGGCATTTTTCCACGTTAACACTGAGATGTAACAAGTCATGAGCTTCAGTGTCCTTCCCGTGGACGCCTGCGGAGCATTCTATTTTCACAAGAATAGATTCTTTACTTAGCCTGACTTCTGTAGGCATATTTTTTAAGGGTAGTCAATACTCATAAACTTGTTATATTCTAGTGTGTGTAGTGCTGATCAGTGAAGTTGATAAAGGCTGCGTCTCAGCTTTCTCATTTTCTTCTTGTATTTAGAGATTCATTGGGAGTTCACAAAATGGAATGCGTTCTTTGGAGACACGTGTGCATGGCCTAGAGTTAGCACTGGATGAGATCTCATATGATCTGGCTGTATCGAGTGGGAGAATGACGAACAGTGGCTCCCTGGGGCCCAAATGTTGCCTGTTTTCTGGTGCAGATTTTTTGAGTTCCAAGTTCTGGAGGAAGACAGAAGGCCGGTATTCGTCCTCAAGGGTTTCTACTTCCAGTGCGACCCCATCAGTGCCAGCCATGCGCTACAGAGCTGATAGGAATGTGGATACTGAAACGTTTACTTTGGAAAACCGTAGGCTTCGGCTTCAGGGAGTTGGTGGCTTCATTGTGAATCCCCTGGCAGAGATCCAGAGTAATTCAAGGGGTATCTAAGAGGCAGCACATCACTAGTCGCTGGAAAACAGCAGGTACTTTTTGACGTGTTTCTTGTTCCAGTATTTAACTCTCATCTTTTATTTTTTTTTCTTCATTTTTATCTAATTGCATGACAAACATCGGTTAGCACCATCTTGAAATGCTAGCCTTGCATGTGGTTGCATCACATTGAGTCCTCTTTGCACCACATAAAAACGCAAGGACCAGAGGGGTCTAGTTCTACTGCACTATCATTGCTGTTCTCCATGGGTATATATAGAAGCACTTTGGGATGGGCCTCCATGCATGACTTTTCACCCCTTTATAAACCATGGATAATCTGGTGGTTTGAAAGATGGCAATGCCATGGTTCCTGGTCATAATTCTTGGGGTTGCTATTCTGGCCTTGTGGGAATTCACAGAATTAGGTCATCTGATTTCAGATTTAAGTAGGGGGAGAAAAGCAATTTCAGAAACTTCTCTCAAATCTGATGCTTTTCGGTTCGAGAAGCACAACTTTTCCAATAGCATTGTTAGACACCTCTTTCTAAGAATTTCCTAGGGAGCCCTTTTTCTAAACATCTCCATCTCCTGTCACTGTTAGATAATTGGATTTCTAATTTTATTTCTTCGCTTCATAATGTCAAAATATATATGATGGCAACTTTTTCTGATTTCCTGTTTAGCAGATCTGTTGTATAGTTTACGCTGGAGCCTTGAGTTTTCCTCCAATTCAAATTTCATCTTGGTCAAGAAAATAAACTAACCATCCGAAGTGATCAAGCGATATGAAGATGATCAGTCACGGGATATGTTTGGCGTGGCATGAAGTTGCCTATTTCAAATTAGGCGATGGCAGCGATTCTTAATACTATCACTGGAGAAATCTTAACCATAGTTTTCGAGAAGCCAAAAGGAACTGATTCACACCACAATCATAATATGCTTCATCATCCATCCAGTTTCTGTTTGATTCTATTTTTTTGGTAAAATTGAGAACTCAACCAGTGAGTTTCCACGAAATGCGATTACCATAATCTTGAGTGTGTGTATAGAGGAGTCGACATTAAATTTACTTTTTCATTGAGTCGTTCGCTTTTTTTTTTTTTTTTTTTTTTAATGCGAAGATGTGGATGTGGATATAATATGAGTTTCAAAATGCGGTGGTAATTGAGAGCGCACTCGGCAGGGCCACCGGTTTCTGTCGCCCAGCACGGAACAGCGTAAATGTTAGTTCATTGGGCATGACATCAACGATTATAGGAATTAGGGAGTCTTTGAGTTCTGTTGCAATGAAGGAATATGGTTAAGCTGGTTTCTGTATGAGGCGTCTTAACAGGGAGCAGACTTTTGATGGGTAAACATGAAAGCATATAAGCAAACCCACGAGAGTGAAAGATTGTCAGGCAACTATTGGTACCCGTCATCAAATCTACAACCAGACTGCCCACTCAAAGATTGTCAGTTCAATGAGAGAAGTATGCTGACAAGTTTAAAAGCAATTATTTGGAAGCTCGTCTGTCGCCTGGGCAAATTTGTGTGAGGCATTTTGATCATCTTATTTCTAAGATTTGTGCAAAGATGGTTGGAAAAGTATGCTTCTTTTGGTATGGCTAAAATAGTTTTTACTTCATGTTCTTACCAGGTTACCAATTCACTTCATGTCTATCATGGCGGTGCCGAATAAGGTAATAAAGATACTTCATGGCAATTTTTTCAGATTTCTTGTAGAGGTAACGGAGAAGAAAAAACATTGGGTTTCTTGGAGTAAGATTTCAAAACCAACGACTGAGGGTGGTCCTGAGATTCGTAGTTTGTTAGATATTCAAAAGACGATGCAGATGACATTAGCGTGGAAAGTGTGCTTTGATAAATCTTTATGGGCTGATTTCTTGTGCAATAAATGTGGAGAATTCGATGTCTTCATTCAAAGGTTCGTTTGGTCTCTAGGCAATGGAAAACGATTCATCAATGCTTAGTTGCAGTAAAAGAGAATCATATTTCGAGGGTGAACGTAGGAAATTTATCTTTATGGTATTGACCAATGGTGCAAAGTAGGTTTCATTTTTTATTGGGTTGCTGAGATTTCTCACCACGGAACAAAATTGAAAGATCTTCTTACGGATCAGGGATGGAGAGAATTCAGCAGTTGATAGCGATAATGGGGAATGAGATAACTCAATAGGTGATTGATCATCTGATCTGGTGCCCTGATCCTAAAAGGAATTTTTTCTATTAAACATGCTTGGGATCTGATTTGTACTAAGGGGGTTACTCATCCTTGGTTTAATTGATGTTTGAATCCCTTTTTACCCAAAAAAATCTCTTTTACTATTTGTAAGGTTTTTCGTAATGCGCTGAGTGTTGATGTTCGAATACAAGAGGTAGGGATAGCTTAGGCTTCGAAACGTATGTGATATGAATCTCCGGATATTGAATCATTAGACCATGTTCTTAGAACTGACATGTTTTCTAATCAGCTACGGAGGAAGTTATCAGTTGGGATGGGGGTGCATTTTGAATTAGGAATCAATTGGAAATCCAAATTACATTGGTGGTTTCAAAAAGCCAAGCAAAGTACCCAAGTGGGGTCTTTAACAGGTCTCCTTCCTTGTGTTCTCATTTGGATTTTGTGGCGTACAAGATGTAAGGTGAGGTTTAAAGGTCTCTATTATAGTTCTCAAGATGCTTGTTGGGGTGAGTTGCTGTTTTCGGCTCATGAACTAGCAATCCATATGAGGCAGAGCAATCGAATTAGACTAGGGATGAACAAATTTTGCAGAATTTGGGTATTCATATCATTTGTCACATTTGTCAAGACCGACGAAAGCCACATATAGTTGTTTGGGAGAAGCCATGATCAGGTTTGTGCAAGTTAAACGTGGACTAATCAAGTCAAGGAAATCCTGGCTTTGTGGAGGAGGTGGAGTCGTTAAGGGATGCCCAAGGAAATTTTAAAGCCGGTTTTTTCAAGCTTCTACGGTATAGGGTCTAATTCTAAAGTGAAGCTTCTAGCTATGCTTGTTGGGGTTAAGTTGTGCATTCAGCTCAGATATAGTCATATTCAAGTAGAGAGTGATTTCATGTTAATTGTTAACTGGATGACGGTTAACTAGATTCGTCTCATAGCTGCACTTTGTGTATATCTTTCGAGATTAATCATACGTTTTGCGAGACAAATTCTTTAGCAGAGATATTGGAAAATAAAAGAGCAAAAGGACTGGAACAACATTTCAGCGAAGTTAAGAATATGCCGAAAAAGTCTGTTGGTTGCCTACAAATTAGATCTTCATGCTTTATCAAATTTACGTCTTTAATGTTTTGAATGTGCTTTTTGATATTTTGGTAGTTTCTTGCAGGTTTATATCTTGGAAGATAATAAGGTGTAATGTTTTGTTCTCTTTGATTGTTTATCTTATTTTGCGTCTCTTTGATGCTTATTACCACAGTATTCCTCCTGAGGCCTATTTAATAAAATTTTGAGATAACATCCTCTTTCTTTTAAAAAAAGCAAGACCAGTGGGAGAGATTGCAAAAATCCATAACCTAAGGTACAATTTTTTGCTGAATAGATGACATAAAGGCAGTTTGAGAAAACCCTCGACACACCCTCATGCTCTACTGATCTCAGACTCTAACTCCTGTATATAACTCAAAAATATTTCCAGCGGTGTTATTCTTGCAAGGAAGGGCAAAGTTACAGATAAAAGGAGATGGGATCTCCAAGGTAATCCAAAATCATGGTCAGTTCACGACATAATTGGTTCAGTCCACAGAATTTGGAAAGCTAATCAGACAGTAAATGAGCCTTAACTTTATAGATGAACCAATGAAGAGAGAGTATAGAGTTTACGTGTACAGCGAAAGACACGAAGAAGGTAACATGTGGAATTCAAATCACGGGGCTTGCTCATTGGAGCCTTGCTTCTCGATTTTCTGCAGAAAGAACACCGGTATCATTTACATAGCTGTTCATAAAAAGTAATCAACACGTCAAGAGCAACATATTCTAGAACATTATGCAACAGAACACAGCCATATTGTTCCTGAAAAATATAATGGCAGAGCACCACAGTTATGACAATTTTCTAAACAGCAAGAAATTTGCTAACCCAATTCCCAATAAACCAAACTTATTGAGTTGATAGCATCAGAGGAAGGAGCTTATCTGCAATAGTTCGATATAGCATACAAAATATCCTTCCACTAATAGATTATAGCTGATCACCTCTCACATATCATTAGGAGTTGAACAGAGACTTTACATATACCGTATACGAACGTACTAGTTCTTAAACCCCCCCAACAAGTACTAACAGTCTTTCACATACCTTCTACTTCATTCTTATGTAGTGAGCAAGTACTAACAGTCTTTCAAATAAGTGGCATCTTCTTCATAGACAAGATGGGGAAAAAGGTCACAGGTTCAAAAGCATATAGGTAAGTGAGTCATAAGAAGTATTGCATAAAAACCCAACGTTAGATGGCCTTGCTAAATGTTATGACTTCACCGAAGCAGGTCTGATTTTTTGTGGGCTGCAAGGGAAAAGTTCAGAGCCAGATACTACAAATAGATAGCAGAAGGATGTATTGAGATAAAACAGAAAGGAGAAAGTGTGTTGTTCTGTAACTCATAGTCAGCAATTCCTAAAAACCTAATCCTTCCAACCATGGAAAATGAAACGAAAATCAGCAAGGACAAGCAAATGTGTTACTCTATAATAAGCATGAGATTAACAATGATTCACCATAACATACAATCAATTCCCAGCACAGCATAAGGATTATATAGAGAGTGGACGAGTAACTAGATTAGGAATACATAACTGCTGCGCCAACATGATAAACAATCAACTCTACTCGAACAGAATGCTCATTTTAAAGCTATTGACCCCTTCCAAATTATTAGGTATTCAGTAGGCAAGTGCTCTTTCACGTTACATTTAAAATCTTTCAAAGCCCTAGGTATTCTCAGCCACTACTGTAATTCACGGCTACTGCTTCACAGTCATCTCTTTTCGTGTTTCATGTATACAATAGATTATCCACACGACACTTTCAGAAGTCTGACAAATGTAAAACTCACACATACTCGCCTAATTTTCCAAATAAAACCTTAATTATCAATCAAAAATTTCTTGCATAAACTATGACAAGCCGCCTAACTTCCCATTCTATTGGAAGTCATATAATCGAAATAGAAACCTAGAGTGGTGTGCATGGCAATAAAGCCTTAACATATTAACGCACACCGATGTATATTGAAATCCTAAAGCATGTGAATCTATAATAATGACTAAAGCAAAGCAAAGCACGAATTTTGCTGAAGGAAACCGGAACAATCAGAAAAGGGAAACCGATTTCTCGTTTTCTAACGGATCTAGAACCGTCGAGTGGACGCTGAGGCCTTCACAGATAATGAGCAAATAGTCCCCAATTATTCAAGCGCCCCCAGTTCATTTATAGAACTAAGACCTCCAAAACTATAAAAGGGCGATCTTATTGAAACGAATATAGGGGAGATAGCATAATCAACGAAGATAAGCTCCTGAGAAAACAAGAAAAAAGGAAGTCAATAGAAAGAGCGGTTCGGTACTGATTGAGAGTTGTGCCAAGCGAGGCCTCTGTAGACGTTGACAGAGAAAGTGGCGGTGAGGTAAATGGTGGCGACCCCCAGACCCGCCGTAAATGCCTTGAATGCCCAGTCTCCGGCCTTACTGGCTATCCCCATCTCTCTCCCAGTCTGTTCCTATCTTCCCAGACCTTTTCCCGCGGTTGGTAATCTTCGTCTCTGCCCAGTGTCACCCGGAGGACAGCAGACGCTTTTGGTCTAGTGTTGAGTTCGTAGGTATCACAGGTTCGCAGAGGCTTACGAGCGAGCCGGGTTTTCTGTCGCAAAATTTATGACCGGGACATTATTTTATTTGCGGAAACCGTTTAAGTATTTTATTAAGCCTTATATATTTTAAAAATAATCAATTCTCCTCTTTTGTTTAATTCTCGCCTTCTATTTAATTTAATAAATCATAAAAAAAGTGATATGAATTTTTTAAAATATGACTCCATAAAAAAAAAAAAATTAAGAATAAATAGATTAATAAATAAAATTTTAATATTTTTATTTTAAAAAATATAACTTTTTACTTATATATCATTTTTTATTTTTTTAATGAATTCTTAAATATTTTTAAAACTTAAAAGGAACTTATTACATCCTAGATGTTCTAATTTATTTTTTATTTTAATATTTTTTATTATTTTCAAAAACTAAAACATTAACTTATGATGCATTTTAATTCCCTCATAGATTTTCTCTTTTTATAGGGATTCGGTTTTTTTTTTAACCAAAAAGTTATTTTCCTGGGCTTCTGCAATGATTGCCATTTGTATTCCCCCCTTATTCAAAAAATAAAATACCTTCTGAACCAAGTAAATGTTCCGGGATGGGAGATGGAGGAGAGCGGCAGATGACCAGCAATGGTACACATGGCACATGTATTGGTCACACCAACAATTGATTGTGTGTGGACATGGGGGAAGCTTTTGAGATCTCATGCGCTTTTCTGTTGACCAGATTAGAACCCTTTTTTAGTACCCCAAAAGTAGGAGTTGTAGTCCAGGATTTAAGAGGACAAAGGCTGATATAGATACAAAATTTTGACCATAAAATCTAGACAGAATTTAGCTCAACAACTATGCCACATACAACATATGCGAAGGAGAATGATCAGAGAAATACAGGAACATTAATAACTTAGAAGGACAAATGATGCTCATGCATTATTCGAGGATCTATAGCTCGTCCTTGATGAAGTGAGTGCCCAGTTTGTCTGATTTTTGATGGAAAAACCTCTCCAAAATTGCAGTGCAGGGGGGCTGGATTTGACTTCAACTCCAATAACTTGCAGCGGTAGATAAGGGATTGCCAGAACTACTGCCACCACTTTTTCTCAGACAGAGATATAAGCTGTGAAAGAGTAAACAATTAAGGTGGACCCCAATAGGCATAATTCTGAAACTACCATATAAACTTTCACCCACTGAACCACAGAAATGTTCCGAGGAAAAAAAACAACCAACATTACTAGACAATGAGCAAGCGGCAGCATGGTTCACGCAGTACATTCAGCACAAGATTTGCTTTTTCCTTGTTGTTTCTATGGATTCAGGTATCTGAACTTAAGGTCAATCTGATTTCAAAACTTAATAGGACCTTGATCCAAAGTATTAAAGAACACATCATCAGTTTTGCACAAACATTGGTACGCAACAAATATGTTTTTAAGCACACCACATTAGTAGCGTAGCCATCGATGTAGCACCACTGCTTTGAATCGCTTAGAACCATGATCTACAAATACTCATCCATAGATCCTATTCTATTACAGAACAATCAGAACAAATATATGAATCAAATGGATTGGAGGACTGGAGTAGGCAGTCCTAAGGTAGGATGAATAAACATAGATGTCTTAGTAATTTAGGAGGACAATGACCACAGCACAACCAGGAGGAGCCACTTTGTGAAAAACGGTGAAGGTTAGCACCACTGGAAAAATGCTTTGACAGATGAGAGATCTCCAAAAAATTGGCCGAATGGAAAAGATTGCCATTGCGGAAGAAAAAAAATGTATGGATCCATTTTGTCTATTTCTAAATGGAGACAAATCTACCGGCCACTAGACCAATCTTGAAACAAAAGCAGACTTCCAGCCCATCGGATGATGAGCTTTGAGGCTGATATTCAGAGCAAGAAAGAAAACAAGGGAAATCAATGCAGGAAACCGATTAGAAGAAAGTAAGGGGCAAACTGGGTGCACCGCCACATGTGGATCAATGACCATATGATTATGCTTCAAAATTCCTACAAATAGATGTGGCCCATACAGTATGATTATCCCATGGATATCATTTTTTTTGGGTGGTGAAGAGGAAAAAATATGTAACAAGCTCTTACGCTATCTGTAAACTGGTAAGAGATCAATAGATTTCTGTAAAGCTCATGCTAATTCAAAGCACCTAGCAGTAGTGAAAGCAGATCATGCTCCCATTTGTAACAAACAAAAGGATCGAGAGTTATTAAGCCTATATCATTCCACTTTCCGCCAAAATCAAGAATACATAAAGAAAACCCATTCCACTGGTTTATCTGCTGTATTCCATTAGTTTTCTAACTATGTACTGTATTGTGTAGGTTCCATTAGTTGATTCACTTGTTACAAAGAGCACATGTCCCAATCTATACAACTAAGCCATAACTGAATGACTGAACCTGGAAAAATTAATCTCAGAGATGGGATTTTTTACATAACAAAACAAGATTTGATTGGGAAATTTCCACATAAGATCCCGAAAGGAAAATAAAATGTAGGAGCACCAACAATATAGGAAGGGTCTAACTGTCTACAGAACAAACGCAATAACAAAAACCTGAAGAAAACAAGTTCAGACGAGTATCTTACTATTACATTAAATCAGTTGGAAATAAATACTTTTCTGAATGCACTTTCACCCAGTATCATTTTTCATATATCAACCAGGTTTTGCAATGATTGAATAAATCATCTTTCCAGTTTTGCCAGCCTTAAAATAACAAACATTCAGTGCATTAGTTGGTGTGAAAAAAAACAAAAAGGATTCTAAATGCATTATTTACATCATACTATTCAACACGTAAACCAGTTCAGCAAACCCCAAGTATCATGAATGCCAGAGGATACATGAACTATGAAGGTCAAAGGATGAGAGACAGAAGAAATAGTAAGAAGGACTCGAAGAAAGATTTCTCCTGGGGCCTAGCATTCTGGGAGCTTAAATCAACTGGAGAGGATAGGGCAATGTTCCATATCCAGTTACAGAAAGATATGGTAAATGTTTACAGAAATTGCAAAAGATTGGGTTACTTTGGGGTGCCATGGTCTAGCCATTTGAATTGGGTGAATGCTTCTCTCTAACTACGAGTCTTTATAATCCTAAAAACCGACAATGAAAGATCGTGCATGTAATGGAAATTGGAGCACACGGACTGCAAGTGTATGTTCCTTTAAGTCCTTCGAGGCAATGCACTCAATGTTTTCTCATTGGTTAGAAGAACGCTCATGAGGCTATATTATCATTCATAAGGTACATTTTCTAAATTTGTAAATGCTGTGAACCTAAGTCACTCCACTTAGATTATTTGTTTTCTGTTTGCCTAGGCCTGAAAAGCTCCCAAAACTAACCTTTTTCTCATTAGTAAATAACTGGCAAGACGACAACAGAAAGGAAGTACCTCAAATGAACAAACATATATTGCATAGGGAAGAAATCCGACTTATATCTGGTTGTTTATCATTTCACAAGGAAGTAGTAACTTTCTGTTCTGAATACAACTGCAGACTATAACTACTCCGCATTCAAGATTAACTAGAGCATCTCAATGATTTTTTTTTTCTTTTTAATGCTATGTGGCTAACATGGAAACCAAACACTGATGTCTCAGTCAGAAGCAATCAAATAGCGCTTCCAGATATCCTCTGCAGAATGATCAAGGATGAAATCCCTTTAGAGCACCCCAGAAGCAAGAAACATGAATAATCATGATAGACTGCATCATTGGCCTAAAGATGGTCTTACACTATCAAAAAACAAATGATTGAAAGATCATTATGAAGATATCTGCATAATAACTAGTTGTTTGTGGGTTGAGTAACCCTCCTTGGTGTATGCTCGATTTAATAAGATGTTTGGCAATCCTTGATATCAGTTGCACCGGTAAGAGAATATTATGAAGGCAGTGGACATATGAGCTAATCATATAACACAACTTGGTCCAAAGGAAGTTTAGTCCCAGAATATGATAAAGCAATTTGATTCAGATGTAATTGTTGTGATTTCATTGTTAGCACATATATATGCTCACACACAAGCACAAGCACACCTACACTACACATAAAGATATATCACTAACCTGACGAGCAACCTGTGCTAGTCGTCGACTGTCTCGAGAAGACTCTTTTATCAAGCTAGAATTCTGTGGTTCCAGAGAAACATTCGGTTTATCCCCTGTCTTCCTCTTTAAAGTCCCATTGTCAAGAGATGAATCCCCATATGGGCTGCTTAAAGATTCCTTCTTGCGTTTTCTTCGGAATGTGTACTTAAGAAACCTGTTATTTACAGTTTGACCAACCACATCATTTGAATCTGATGCTTTCAGATCTAAGTTGACCAAGGACTCATCAAATGCCTCAACATCTGTTCTGCAACCCTGAAGCTCCGAATTCTCTGCAGATAAACTTTCCTGTCTTGTAATATCTGATTTATTTATCACTGCTGTACCATTGTTCATTTTGTTTTGAACACTACAAGCCTTGAAAAACTCGACATCTTTCCGTGTCATGTCAACAGCTACTAAGTGCATATCTGTTGCATCTGAGAGTAGCATTGGTGCCACAGGAGATACAGGATCCTTTTGACCTTCATTCTCAATTATCTTAGAACGGTCATCTACTGATTCCTCATTGTTACTGATGGAATCTGGAGAAGATTTAGAGTTAGAAAGATCAGAGGCTTGATGCATTTCCATGACCTGATCAGCAAGAGACCTACATGAGGGAGCTTTACTTTTCACATATCTAGCCGCTCGTTTCCTTTTCCTGCAAAAGGACTTAAGAATCTGCACATTGATGTCACATCTATTTGCCTGCATCTCCGTATCCAGGTTCTCTTCTACTCCAAGCATATTCTCAGCCTCATGCGTAGGTATTACACACATATTGTTATCTTGTCTACTTGAGGAAGCTTTACTTTTTCTATATTTAGTGGCTCTTTTTCTTCTTTTTCTGTGAACAGATTTAATAGCCTTCCCTTCAAGATGATTACCAGCTGAGAGCAACGGTTGATGTTCATCTTGGTTCTTCTCCTCTACCCCGAGCATATTGTCAGGCTTATGAATAGATGCCTTATACAACCCTTCATATTCTTCATCCCCCGTGATAAATGTTTCATTTGTTGCATCATCTGTTTGTCCAGAAAGAGACAACTTTCCACCCAACAGATACTTCTCAAATGCACGAATTCGTTGGGTGCATCCATTTCTGTACAGCTCAGGTTCTTTGCTTCTCATTACAATGGAGGCAAAATACGGGTTAGGAAGATAGCAACTATCCACATTTGGACCATTTGCGCTATGGCACTTATTGACTGCGTATGTCCCATTCGAAGTCAAGTTCTTCATTTCATTTGTGAGGGGTTCCAGTTGTGAATCAGGGAGAGAAAATATAGACCCAGAATTCATGACTCCCTCCTCTTGTGATATATCTTTCTGAATAACAGGATCACCCTCCAAATTGTGTTCATCCAAAGGCTGCAGATGGTCATTTGTCACCTTTTCCAGTTTTGCCTGAACCTCTCTCAACTCTTCTCTAAGGTCTCTTACTATATCCTCAGCTTCCTGGAGCTGTGCTTCAAGCTCTTCAATTTTCTTTTGTTGATTCAAGGATGTCATCTCTACTTCAGTAACCTGTAAACATGACACAGTTAGATTAGGCTGTATATTTTTGGCATGGGTTCTATAATGGAAACAGTAGATGAAGACAGCAAACTCCCAAGTTGTCATAGGAAAATTTTGACTCTGGAAACTTCTAGCGCCAAAAGATCAATGCCCATTAACTGCCCTAAAACTGACAAGCAGCAGCTTCTAAGAATTGGTTTGTGCCTAAAATTGCGAGCTTGTTCCACAGAGGATTGACCCAAGTATATAAGAATGAGGCTTATAAAATTTCATGAACTTCAAAAACTGACTTCTGAATCAAAGCAATCAAATAATAACCAAGCAGTAAAACTCTGGGTGGTTGAAACACGTGTGAAATTCACAAATTCTTCAAAAGTCTATGTGCCAAATCAAATTAATCAACTTATCAAGTCAGTGGTGTACTACCCAAGGTGGGGAGTACAAAATCTAGAAGGAACCTTCTGCATCATATTTATAACCTACGATAACTGTGGTATCTTGTGTTCATAGCAGATTGTTCAGGGCCAAGCTCCCCATCATCCCTACTTCAGTCTACACAGTCCCTTTCTGGTCAAGTTCATGAAAGAAACTCCGAAGCCAAGCTACCTCATGTCAAGCAACTCAATATCTAGTAGCAACTTTTCTTATTATCAAGAAACATGCACGAAGACATTGAATGTAGACAATAAAACAAAGAGGAAATACCCTTTCTGCTGTGCAAATTAATCACTCGAGGAAGCGAGACTAAAATTACTATCTTATCAGATTGAAGAAACAAGTACAAGTCTGACTTGCTAAAGATAAAACATCCAACACTTCTTTTCTAGTCGACATTACCTCAAAAGAGACTACTTTCAGCTCATAACCAAGTTTAAAGAGAGAACTCAGCATTTACATAAAAGGGAAAAATCTGACAAATCTCAAATATATGAAAGCTGATCCACATCCCATCAAGTCCATCAATTTTTGGAGGTGGAAGAATCAAGGGCTGCTAAAAACATCAAAAACAGATCAATAGAAACTTTTCTCCTTACAGTGTGAAACTCACTTTAGGATACTTTTAAGCAATCCACAACGCCATTGATACCTCAACATCTGTTCTGCAACCCTGAAGCTTCCGAATTCTCTGCAGATAAACTTTCCTGTCTTGTAATATCTGATTTATTTATCACTGCTGTACCATTGTTCATTTTGTTTTGAACACTACAAGCCTTGAAAAACTCGACATCTTTCCGTGTCATGTCAACAGCTACTAAGTGCATATCTGTTGCATCTGAGAGTAGCATTGGTGCCACAGGAGATACAGGATCCTTTTGACCTTCATTCTCAATTATCTTAGAACGGTCATCTACTGATTCCTCATTGTTACTGATGGAATCTGGAGAAGATTTAGAGTTAGAAAGATCAGAGGCTTGATGCATTTCCATGACCTGATCAGCAAGAGACCTACATGAGGGAGCTTTACTTTTCACATATCTAGCCGCTCGTTTCCTTTTCCTGCAAAAGGACTTAAGAATCTGCACATTGATGTCACATCTATTTGCCTGCATCTCCGTATCCAGGTTCTCTTCTACTCCAAGCATATTCTCAGCCTCATGCGTAGGTATTACACACATATTGTTATCTTGTCTACTTGAGGAAGCTTTACTTTTTCTATATTTAGTGGCTCTTTTTCTTCTTTTTCTGTGAACAGATTTAATAGCCTTCCCTTCAAGATGATTACCAGCTGAGAGCAACGGTTGATGTTCATCTTGGTTCTTCTCCTCTACCCCGAGCATATTGTCAGGCTTATGAATAGATGCCTTATACAACCCTTCATATTCTTCATCCCCCGTGATAAATGTTTCATTTGTTGCATCATCTGTTTGTCCAGAAAGAGACAACTTTCCACCCAACAGATACTTCTCAAATGCACGAATTCGTTGGGTGCATCCATTTCTGTACAGCTCAGGTTCTTTGCTTCTCATTACAATGGAGGCAAAATACGGGTTAGGAAGATAGCAACTATCCACATTTGGACCATTTGCGCTATGGCACTTATTGACTGCGTATGTCCCATTCGAAGTCAAGTTCTTCATTTCATTTGTGAGGGGTTCCAGTTGTGAATCAGGGAGAGAAAATATAGACCCAGAATTCATGACTCCCTCCTCTTGTGATATATCTTTCTGAATAACAGGATCACCCTCCAAATTGTGTTCATCCAAAGGCTGCAGATGGTCATTTGTCACCTTTTCCAGTTTTGCCTGAACCTCTCTCAACTCTTCTCTAAGGTCTCTTACTATATCCTCAGCTTCCTGGAGCTGTGCTTCAAGCTCTTCAATTTTCTTTTGTTGATTCAAGGATGTCATCTCTACTTCAGTAACCTGTAAACATGACACAGTTAGATTAGGCTGTATATTTTTGGCATGGGTTCTATAATGGAAACAGTAGATGAAGACAGCAAACTCCCAAGTTGTCATAGGAAAATTTTGACTCTGGAAACTTCTAGCGCCAAAAGATCAATGCCCATTAACTGCCCTAAAACTGACAAGCAGCAGCTTCTAAGAATTGGTTTGTGCCTAAAATTGCGAGCTTGTTCCACAGAGGATTGACCCAAGTATATAAGAATGAGGCTTATAAAATTTCATGAACTTCAAAAACTGACTTCTGAATCAAAGCAATCAAATAATAACCAAGCAGTAAAACTCTGGGTGGTTGAAACACGTGTGAAATTCACAAATTCTTCAAAAGTCTATGTGCCAAATCAAATTAATCAACTTATCAAGTCAGTGGTGTACTACCCAAGGTGGGGAGTACAAAATCTAGAAGGAACCTTCTGCATCATATTTATAACCTACGATAACTGTGGTATCTTGTGTTCATAGCAGATTGTTCAGGGCCAAGCTCCCCATCATCCCTACTTCAGTCTACACAGTCCCTTTCTGGTCAAGTTCATGAAAGAAACTCCGAAGCCAAGCTACCTCATGTCAAGCAACTCAATATCTAGTAGCAACTTTTCTTATTATCAAGAAACATGCACGAAGACATTGAATGTAGACAATAAAACAAAGAGGAAATACCCTTTCTGCTGTGCAAATTAATCACTCGAGGAAGCGAGACTAAAATTACTATCTTATCAGATTGAAGAAACAAGTACAAGTCTGACTTGCTAAAGATAAAACATCCAACACTTCTTTTCTAGTCGACATTACCTCAAAAGAGACTACTTTCAGCTCATAACCAAGTTTAAAGAGAGAACTCAGCATTTACATAAAAGGGAAAAATCTGACAAATCTCAAATATATGAAAGCTGATCCACATCCCATCAAGTCCATCAATTTTTGGAGGTGGAAGAATCAAGGGCTGCTAAAAACATCAAAAACAGATCAATAGAAACTTTTCTCCTTACAGTGTGAAACTCACTTTAGGATACTTTTAAGCAATCCACAACGCCATTGATACAAAGATGCAATAGCAGCCTAACGAATTTTAAATAAAGAACGGAACTTTCATCACCAAACAAAGATTCACTACAAACCCATATCACAAAACACGACCAGACCAAAACCAACTACACATACACATCACCACATCGATAGCAAGAAAGCAAAAACCAAGTCAAAACCGAAAAGCAACCCCAGTTGAGTGAAAACCATTTTGCCTTAGAATCCAACATATGTTTAATCCTTAAAAGCATCCGAAGCGCCTCTTCTTTCGTCGAGGAGAGCTCCCGCTGAAACCGCATCGCTTTCTTTTCTGATACCATAATACGTGCCGCCGCCTCCTTCGCCGTGTTGAGGATTATCTCCGCATAGGCCTTCTTCAAAGCCGTCAATTTCTAACAAAAAATAAAAGCAAAACCACCGAATATCAAAGAAAACCCATTGCAAGAAAACTCATTGAAAACCAATTGAACTAACGGAAAGAAGATCAAAATCAGACCCCATTCAAACATTCCCCAAAAACAAAAAATACAAGAAAAGAAAACAAAAGACAAGGAGGTAGTTGGTGTTGGTAGCTTGAGGACCGGTTTACAGTTGTGGTGTGTCAGATTCTGTTATAGCGATAGTTCCGTAAATTTTACCTCGGAGTCGTCCATTTCTCGCTAATGCATAAGAGACTTTGCTCGTCTCAGTCGGGGTTGTGAAGACGAGGAGGGAGGTTTTCCTGTTTTCCCCTACTTTTCCAGCAGCTGTCTGTTAGGAACTGAAAGGCTTGACTCAAATACCACACTACCCTCACCATGTCTCGCAACTACGAAACTACCACTTCGGATGACAAACCGTCACACCGGTGCGGTTTTTGGTTCTTTTGTTTTCCCAATGGGCGCGCGAGCCCAGTGGTCCCAACCACCGGGACCGGGTCTACTTGAAGTGGTGATGAACACGGCTGCCATCCGTACACGTGGAGTTGTACACGTGGCTCGATGCTTGTAGCGGTTTTGGTGAAGCTTTTTAGGGGAATCGTGCGTTGGGAAGCGTGGTGGGTGACAGTTACCCGGTGGTGATTGAGGGCCTACCGTGGGGCAGCGCAACAGAGTAGTGTACCCCAATCTGAAACCGGTTCTGGACCTTTTGGACCGGGATTGAATTTTAACGAAATAACACCCGACCAAAAGATATACAAGAAAAGGACTCGGACTGTCACTCGTCAACGCGTGTGGTCACAGTCTTCATTGTATTAGGGTCCTTTATTAATCTAGATTCTCTCTCCCCACTTATACTAAGGTTATGTTTGTTAATGAAATTTTTTTTACTTTTTTTCAAAATGAAATTAAAAACTTCAAATTTTTACAACCAAATATTAAAATCTTTAAATTTTCACACAAATGCAACACATTTTCACACTAATTTCAATATTTTTTATAAAAAAAAATATTATATTAAATGTTTTTCTATTTTTTGAACTTATAATATTTGGGAAGTAAAATTTTTAAAAAATTTAGCGATATCGAGAATGAATTTTTTTTTTTAAAAAAAATTCACAGCTACTTTTTCACCAATTCCAGTACCTTTATATAAACACTAATTTTTTTACAAACTCTAACAATTTTTTACAAACTTCAATATATTTTTACAAACTCAACCACTTTTTCACTAATCATAACAGAATCTACACTACTTTCAACAAACAAAATTTCCCCAATGAATTTTTTTGTCCATCCAAAAAGTTTGTAGAAAATTTGTTTGATAGTTTGATTTTTGTAGAGATTTGTAAAAAAATGGTGAAAAAGTCTAAGAATGTTTGATTGTACAATATTTTTTATTTGAGTTTGTTAAAAATATGGGAAGAGGAGATTTGATGTAATTTTTAAATGAGAAAATAATAGAGTTTGTTATAAAGTAAGGAGATAGAATATTTTATGTAACTTCATTTTTATGAATAAAATATTGATTTAAGGATACAAATCCAACGTTCCCGACCACATCACTTAATGAGCCAATTGGGCCACGTCAACATTGTCTCCTCATCTCATTAAATGACCTGGCCAACTTGAAAATTTTGTATCATCTTTTACGCATTAAATATCAATATAATACAAAATTATTAACCGTATCATATCTGAAAATATTATACTCTATTCTCATAGACAGTTATCACATTTATATATATTTTTTCAAAATAGATATATTGCTTTTTCAATTTATTGAAAGGTCCCTATGTTCACTATTTCGATAGTTTTGGGGTCAAAATGTGATAAAATTGATAATTTTGGTGCTAAATATGGCATTGGCTCCATAATTTAGAGACAAAAAGTGAAGCTTTCCCTTATAACCCTAATTTTTTACTATAGGGTGAATATTGATATATTTTAGTAGTTTATAGGCTAAATATGATAAAAGTCATAATTTGAACGGTTAATGATATTTATGTGATAATTCGGGAGCTAAGAGTGGAGGAGCTCCTAATTATTAATATTTTACGATATTAATGTCATTGGACGGAAGGGAAAAAAAAATTGCATATTGTAAATCCGTGTTGATAGTTTTTTCTTTCTTGTTTAATCTGCGTTCATAGTTGTTTTCCCGCTACATAAACGAATAGTTTTGTTTAAACTTGCGTTACCGCCAATGGGTTTCGCAATTCCGGGTCGACGACCAAGAAATAAAGCCCATAACCTCTCAGGAAAAAAGCCCAGAACGTCTGGGTTTTACCCGCCCACTTCTCTCCGTCTTCTTCCCTCCTCGAACTCCAAGCCCCTGTTATCCACAAGAACTCCACGTGTCTTTCTTCAAGCTAGTTTCAGCTCACACACCCTTACCCGCCATCGTACTCCGTCTTCTGTAACTTCCGCGCCGAAATTGGATTGAACAGATAATAAATTCGCAGAGAATACACTCTTCTGAAGGTTTCGCCTGCACGACAAGTTAATAACTTCTCCCGAATTCTCCGCAAGGAGCTGGGAGAGAAACACAGAAACTCATTCAAATTTGATGGAGAAAATCCATGCTTCTTGAGCTCCCAAACCAATCCTGGAACTCTTCCCGAAGCTCATGCTAATTAAATTACCGAGATGACCCTCTCACCTACTCTCTCCCTGCCCCACCCTTCACCTGTCTCGTCCAGCCTCTTCAAACCCAAACCCAAGTCCAACCAATTCACATTCCCAACGAAAACACCTAATATCTCAGTCGATAGGCTATTCCTCTGGGGTGACCGGAGACTCCATTCCGATGCCGCCGCAAAAGCCAGGGCCAAGCCCAAGGAGATCATGCTCGGGAACCCATCGGTGACCGTGGAGAAAGGAAAGTACAGCTACGACGTCGAGACCCTAATCAACAAGCTCAGCAGCCTCCCTCCCCGGGGCAGCATCGCTCGGTGCCTGGAGATGTTCAAGAGCAAGCTGTCTCTCAACGACTTTGCACTGGTCTTCAAGGAGTTCGCTCAACGCGGCGACTGGCAGCGCTCGCTCCGCCTCTTCAAGTACATGCAGCGCCAGATATGGTGCAAGCCCAACGAGCATATATACACCATCATGATCAGCTTGCTCGGCCGGGAAGGCTTGCTCGAGAAATGCAGCGAAATATTCGACGAAATGCCGAGCCAGGGTGTGGCCAGGACGGTATTCTCCTACACAGCAGTGATCAACGCGTACGGGCGCAACGGTCAGTACCAGACTTCGCTCGAACTCCTTGAAAGAATGAAAAAGGAAATGATCTCGCCAAGCGTGTTAACCTATAACACTGTGATAAATGCTTGTGCTAGAGGTGGTTTGGATTGGGAAGGTTTGTTAGGATTATTTGCAGAAATGAGGCACGAAGGGATACAGCCTGACCTCGTTACTTATAATACTTTGCTAAGTGCTTGTGCTAGCAGGGGTCTAGGCAACGAAGCTGAGATGGTGTTTAGGACTATGAATGAGGGAGGAATAGTTCCCGATATAACAACGTATAGCTACCTAGTTGAGACGTTTGGGAAGTTGGGTAAGCTTGAGAAAGTTTCGGAGCTTCTTAAGGAAATGGAGTTAGGGGGCAATATGCCAGATATAATGTCATATAATGTGTTACTGGAAGCATATGCCCAAGTGGGATCGATTAAAGATGCAGTGGGTGTGTTTCGGCAGATGCAGGCAGCGGGGAGTGTGCCAAATGCGGCTACATATAGTACTTTGTTGAATTTGTATGGGAGGAATGGGAGGTATGATGATGTTCGTGAGCTTTTTCTCGAGATGAAAGCGAGCAATACAGAGCCAGATGCTGATACTTATAACATTTTGATACATGTGTTTGGCGAGGGGGGGTATTTTAAGGAGGTGGTGACTTTGTTTCATGATATGGTGGAGGAGAATGTTGAACCGAACATGGAAACTTACGAGGGGTTAATATTTGCTTGTGGGAAGGGAGGGCTCCATGAGGATGCCAAGAAAATTTTGCTTAAGATGAATGAGAAAGGGATAGTACCAAGTTCCAAGGCTTATACGGGGGTTATTGAGGCATATGGGCAAGCTGCCCTCTATGAGGAAGCTCTTGTTGCCTTTAACACGATGAACGAAATGGGGAATAAGCCAACGGTTGAAACCTACAACTCACTGATTCATGCATTGGCTAGGGGTGGGTTATACAAGGAGTGTGAAGTTATATTGTTTAGAATGGGTGAGTCTGGTGTTGAACGCACTGTGGATTCCTTCAGTGGTGTTATTGAAGCTTTTAGGCAAGGCGGTCAATTTGAAGAAGCCGTAAAGGTGTACTTTGAGATGGAAAGGGCAAGATGTGACCCTGATGAACAGACCTTTGAGGCAGTTTTAAGTGTTTACTGCATTGCAGGTCTTGTTGATGAGGGTGTGGAGCAGTTCCAGGAAATTAAGGCATCGGGAACACTGCCCAGCGTCATGTGCTATTGCATGATGCTGGCTGTTTATGCAAAAAGTGAGAGGTCAGCATCCGTTTAAGTATTCAACATTTCGGTGTACTATTTATAGAGTAGTTTCCATGGCAGTAGGTTACAATAATAATGATTTATGCTTGTTAGTTTTGTGAATAACAGTGATGATGCGACAAATTAAAGAAATTAGACAAGTAATCAATGTTGTTTGTTAATGGCATCATTTGGAAGAGGTAGCTAAGTTACTGAATATAAGGATGGTCTCTGCATGAGTGCTGGTATCTTGGAATGTAGATGAGTATTGTCGGAATCAAGGGCAAAATCAGGTCTCCACTATTGTCTGCAATTCTGTGTGTGAAACCATGCTCATCTACTATTGAATAACAGATGTCCTAAGTCATGATACGAAGCTTTTGTACTTGGCTGTCAATTGTCTTTTTCTTCATTAGACAGTAACTAAGGGTTAAGGTATTTCGGTTATGTAATTGTAAACATAATATCCATCCAAATTTTTATGGGGTTCAACAGTTCAACATCTGTCAAACTTCACTCACTCATTTTTAAAGTTTATTCATGGAACAGATAGATTCTATGGAAGGGAGCCAATCATCCTTTTGCCTGTTTGGCATTTTAGCTTTTGGGTTCCTTGCTTTCAGGTGGGATGATGCCTATGAGTTGTTGGATGAGATGCTGACAAATAGGGTATCAAGTATTCATCAAGTGATGGGGCAGATGATCAAGGGGGATTATGATGATGACTCTAACTGGCAGATGGTAGAGTATGTCTTTGACAAACTTAACTCAGAAGGACGTGGGTTGGGAATGAGGTTCTACAACACACTCTTAGAAGCACTTTGGTGGCTGGGCCAGAAAGACAGGGCTGCAAGGGTACTCAATGAAGCATCAAAGAGGGGGCTTTTTCCTGAACTCTTCCGTTACAATAAACTTGTGTGGGCTGTTGATGTACACAGGTGTTGCAGTAACTATTTTCTATTCCCAGTTGCATTCTTTAAGTTGAGTTTCTTTCTTGTTAACATTGACCATTTTGCAGGATGTGGGAAGGTGGAGCATGTACAGCAATATCACTTTGGCTCAATAACATGCGTGAGATGTTTACAAACGGGGAAGATCTTCCTCAAATAGCAAGTGTTGTCGTAGTGTAAGAGCCTTTTTCCTCATGGTTATTCTTTTCGTTCATCCTGGGAACTGATGCCACAGAGAGAGAGAGAGAGAGAGACAAGGCTCCTTCATGTTGGGTTGGACTTACAGACAGCTTGGTCCACCCATATATAACACCAAATCCATCGAGGTTTTGATTGGATCTACTGGCTGTGCTGGGGTCGACAATAATCACACTTGAAGACTCCTTGGTTGTCACAGCTATTTTTACTTGACACAGTAGAGCCTCAAATCCCAATTCTTTTGGGTGGGCTGAATAAATCCTTTTCCATTCAGCTTCTGAAGGGGTTATTAGCTGTTTCATCATTTGCCATGATTACTTCTCTTCCCACCTCAACCATACACATATATACACAGACAAGAGACTAAAATGGTAATAGTGCATGCTTGCATTGCTGAACTGAGGGGAGTGATGATTTGATGCAATCTGTTCTAAGGTTATATGTGGCCCAAAACTGAAGTTCTGTTCAGAACATTTATGCTGTTTGTGCCTATTCAGTTGGCATCTGCTTGGGCTTTTTTTTTTTGGTAGACAAGCTATTTAGTAGACACTAAGTCCATAATTTGGGTACTTGGCATTGCTGAAGACCATGGCACCGCCCATATAGGCAATCCAAGGCTGATGAATTACGATTTTGAATCTTGTGGTAGGCAAATATGCATGGAAGTTGCTCATTTCTCCAATGCTTGTAAGTGCTTGTATAAATGATGACCTTGGCTTTGCTGCAATATATTTATAAATCAAATACCTAGAGTGGGTTGCGTTGGGATAGTTTCTAGTTTCTTTGCTTGGAAGTGCAACATGTTTGTCAACCAAAGTGCGTAGCACTAACAACTTTATATTTAACATCAGTGTATTTTCATTGACCAGGAGGGGGCGGACGGAGCAAAGTTCAATTTCAAGGGATTTTCCCGTTGCAAAGGCTGCCTATTCATTTCTGCAGGACAAAGCGTCATCATCCTTTTGTTTCCCTGGCTGGAACAAGGGTCGAATTGTCTGCCAGCGGTCACAGCTCAAGCGGATCCTGTCGAGCTCAGAATCATCTTCAGATGGGACAAAAAAGGATAAACTAATTGATTTGAGTAACTCCCCCCTTATTCTTTCTGGAGCAAGAACTTCCAATGCTGATGCGAAGAGTAGCCAACATAAAGATGCAGATTCGGAAACTAGAACCAGGAAAAGAACAGAGCTTGTACCAAGCACAGTTTAGAGACAGTTTCAAAATGGATTCATGGGTTTTTAATGGCTTGGAAAATCCTGTCCTCCTGTTTCAGTTGAAGGGAAGTTAACGTTGTGGATGAATTTGCTGGAGAATGTTTTGATTAGACTTTACCAAGTTAGCAACCAGCTTGCCATTATCAGGCTTGGCCAGAGCCAGAGGGACACAAAATGTTACTCGTGATGCTTAGCTAGAGTTCAGTTGGCGGCTGTTGCCTGCCCGACTACGTCCCCATTCAATTTTGGTCCTTTCAAATTACCAGGGGGAAGACTTCGGGTGATGAATAGGATTGTAGTTTTGTAGCTGTAGATTATTCCTTCTTCTTTTTTCTGGTGGGTACGTTAGTTTAGTCTTTTCATATTTAATTCTTTTCATTTGTAAATGTACATTATATCTTCCACATCGAAATCGTTACAATATCTGAAGGGTGGTGGGTCAGATCCAAATGTGCTGACTTTTATATGCTTATTTATTCTTGGGGCTGATGAACACCAGGGACTTGATGGTAGGAAAACAATGGAGAGTTGAACCAATATGATGATGCCATGCATTTGTGAGTGGGAGGATTATTTGACATCAAATCGAGTTCTTTAATTTGGGGAATACATGGACCAGATTAAGATCACGATCCAGGATCCTGGTCCAACCATGGACCCCGGTCTGTGTCCTGAAGCCGCTTAAAGTGCGGAATGGTTAAGGTTGGCAGAATGCTTACGACTCTTTCCACGTTGTCCCATTCCTATCTGGCATCTACTTGTCTGCCAAACTGAAAAACAGGATCGCCGAATGTCTAATGGTCTCGACCCTTGACCACGTGGCCTACCCATTGTGTCCCATCAGGGCATATTATCGAGGACGTCGATTTGGGATGCAGATTATCTCCGATTTGCTATCGGAAGAGTCTAATTGGAGAGAGAGAGAGATAATATATGAATTTTACAGTGGGTCACACCGATATAGACAATATTAATTAAAACAGTAAATTAGAGACGATTTTGATCTTGATTTGGGAGTATCCACGATAATAAACAGGCTATAACTCGTATAGCCAAAAAAAAAAAAAAGAAGATATTATTCCTTGCCTATAAAAAAATGGGAGAATATTGCTAGTCAATAAAAAAGAAGAAATTGTTAGGTCCACCATGAAGCACTTATATTTATCAAATTGGAAGACGAAGTCAATTAGGAGGAGAAGATGGTGCGGCTATAATTTTCATCGAGAATCTTATCCGAAATATACTACTGACATGGAAATCTCCACCCACTTTTGCAGGCTCTCAGGATCGAGTTTAAAATTTTCAAGTTTGGATTATTGCTGTTCAACGAAAAAGAAGAACCGTAAACCGTTTCGTTTTAAAAGTCGGACAGAATAAATTAATATCAGGAAGTCCAGAAGAAAGACAGAGAACAAAGAGGATCGCTCAGAAAAGAAGATGACAGCGGGTGATGGCAAAATGGCCTCACTTCACAAGTTACAACAGCAAAGATTTTGTCGATCTCAACAGTGAAATAATTGAAGATTTTTCCTTTGGTTTTGAATTATTTTTCTTTAGGCTAAACATTTTCATGTATCTCACTACCCTTTCAAAGGGTGCCCACCCTATGTACCCTAGCTAGTTCATGGAAGCAGTCGCACTCTTTACTGTCATATCCTACCCAATGCAGTTTTTAACTTTACAATACAATTAAAATGCTGAGATCGACTTCCCCACTAAAAAACAAGTTTCGACCTGAAGCTTCAATCCCGACAACGTTCTTGTCCTAATATTGTACATACTTTAATGAATTGTAATCAATACTCCAAATAAAACTAGTCAAGATATTAATATTACAGTTTAAACAAAAAAAGAGAAAAAGAGGGAAAAAATTCAACCTAAACTATTGATAAAATTTATTAATACGTTAGCAATATCAAAACCTTTATTACCACCATAACTATAGGACGAAAATCTTCCCTTCCACCTTTCCCACCCACCTAATTAAAAGCACATCTCTTTCCGTCTTTCCCTCCCTGTAGCTCGTGCACATGTGCATATATGTATATGCATTTCATATCCGATCAGACCGTTTCAAAGTAAAACGTGAAGTGCTGCTCATACTTTCTCTCCTCGTCCTCCAGCGCTTTATGAATTGAAAACCATGTGATGCACGCACGACAGCTTGCGCGGTAATTTCTTCGAGACTAAGGAAACAGGTAGTACAAGAGTACAAGTACTGCTTGATAGCAACAGGGCAAAAAGTCAATGGAAAAAGAGTATACCCTCGCGAAAGCCCGTCCTAAGCCCGGAAAAGCCATTACTATGGGCGTTTATTTGTCTAATTTTTTTAAGTTTAAAATTTTTACCACGTTAAATATATTTAATAAATTTTAATAAATTTTATATTTTTATACATACATTTTACAATTTTCATAAATTTTAATAAATTTTAATATTTAAAAGATTCTTAAAATTTTAAAAATATTTTTCAAAATTTCAATAAACAAACAATATCATATGATTCAGTACTGCACCCTCGTCTGCCTAATCAGTTGGTTTATTTTATTTGTGTTCTAAAAATTTAAAAAATTTGAAAAAATAGATAATTTTAATATAATTTTTTATATTTATTATAGAAAATGATGATTTGGTAGAATTGAGAGATTATTTTATTAAATAAAATTGTAAAGTATGTCAAAATTTTAGATGTGTTTAGATGTCTGTTGTGCAAGTTACCAAGAAAACAACAAAGAAATAGAAAAAGGGTCCCCAAGTAACAATGTGCACATCTTCACATTTTTCTTGTTATATATATATATATATACAAATAATATTAAAAGATAACAGATTTTTTGTAAAAACAAATTATTTAAATTTATGTAAAGAGACAATTATAATTGAAACAAATAAATTCAATTTTTTAAGGCTAGTCACATCATCTAATAAGTTGAGAAGAAAAATAACTGGGTTAGTTTTAATTTAACTCATTAAATAATATAGTCCGTCTTAAAATATTATATTTATGTTTTTAAATCATAATAACATTTTACATTATATTAATCTTTACACAAAATCCTTTCTACCTTTTGTCGTGAAAACTGTCCAAAGGAAGTGGGAGGAGACCCAAACAAACAAAGGAAGCGCTTTTTTAGTTCCCAGCATTAGGCTTTTACTTTGCAGAATGCAGAGTTTTAGAGATGGTTCCGTGTACTTCTCCAATTGGGATCATCGAGACTAGACTACTTACTCTTACCAGAACTGTTTAAATAAATAAAGTATTAATTTATTAACAATTTAAAACTCTTTGAGATAAACAATTAAATTAATCTTTATGACATCAAAGTTGATCTTGCTGGATTTATCACTAAGTAATCTGAATCCAAGTGTAAGAGAAAACATAAAATATCTGATAAGAGATTAATTAGAATTTAGATTTATTCTTTGTACGAGTTTAAACTTTTAAAAAAAAAAAATAATTTATACTTATCGAATATATTGATTGGCATGATCCAAAAGAGGACAAAAAGCTGCAGGATTTAGCTTGGACAGCCCAATACGCTAATAGTGCCTAATCTGATCCCTTTTCTTTTTATCAGATTAGCATCCATCTGACCTCCAACTGTACTCTTTCATATTATTCTCCGAGGAAAATGGATCTTCCAGCTCCATCAACTGGCAACGAAAGGGGATCCAACACTATTGAAACACATGTACGTATCACCACACGACACACCCTTCCGTTTCTGATTAACCTGTTCCGTTTCCTTTTTTTTTTTAAAAAAAAAATATTTTCAGATAAAAATTAAGATAAATTTGATTATGTAAATTATATTCATAAATAATATATTCTTCTCTCTTAGATAAATTAATCCAGATCTGACGCATTAAATAGTTAATTAATTTTAGAGTATTTTGTGTGTTTGTACGCATTTACGAAGCAGATACTATTGCCCCTAACGGGATCAAAGAAAAAAAAAAATACTTTTTTATCCATCAGCTATAGGCCTATATATATTGGGATTTTGACCATCTGCATTTTAACTGATACGTTTGGTCATTAAAATTAAAACGTTTTACTCTACAGAATATATATATATATACCATGGTAAAATCGTCATTTTACTTATAAAAAATATCAGTTTCTATCTAAATTAACTGTAAATGGTACAAAGTAGACCCTATATTAGTGGAGGAGTTAAATGTATAGAAATTAATAATTTATAGTATACATAATTAGCACTTTAATAATTGATGACCTAAAAGTATATTTAATTAAAGAAAAAAAATTGATAGAAGAAGGATTGAACGTGCAATGAGTGAGCGTGGAGCTCCAAAAGGTAGAGATGGACAGTGGAACCCCACAAAACCTTATCTTGCCTTATCTTCCCAGAACCAGCCCACCACGAAAGGCCCTCGTATCAAAGTGTACCATGTTGATAAGATAACCAAATAAAATATTTTTCTCCCTACTCTCTAAGGGCAACAAGGGGAATATGCGAAATGGACGGTCCATACTCCATACTCCATAGTCCCATACTCCTCTCTCTCTTTTCCACCTACGGATTATTTTATTCTATCTTGAATAGTTGTACTCCTATTTGGTCCATTTAATTATTGGTTCGGCTTACATTTTTTTGGCTAATTTAAATTTGCTCAGACAATTTTGGGCTTTGACTAGATTCATGATCTGACTGGATAAAGCAGGGGTGCAAATTGGATATTTTTTTTTATATATTCTGTGAACTGCCTCCCCATGTGCAGTGTTTTCTATTTTATAATTCTTTTAGGGGCAACATGAATGATGAATTGGCAGTGAGTGCCGAGTGGTGGGTGATATTTATTACTGGCTTTTCAGTTATTTAATATAACGCCAAAAAAAAAATTTATAAAAAAAATGAAAAAATTATTTGAAGAATAAGATCTTATATATATATTTATATTTTTTCTAAATGGAAGGTCTCTATTCTATCTTCTTCTTTTTTAATGCCACAAATATTCTAGAATTATGGTCGTTTGATGTTGTTTCTCTCATATGGAAATATAAACGTTAGATCAAATTCTGTGCCTCTTTCCTACTTGGTTAATTGGTTTCGAAAAGTCTTCTAAATAACCTAATTTGCTTAGCTCATGGCTGTCTCACTGTCTCTGTAATTTTTTTTAAAATGCCATAAAATTTTAGAACTTGGTAAGATACAAAATTGGGGCCACTTTCCTTCTTCGTTAATTGGTTTCCAAAAGTCTTCTAAACTGCCTCTGCTAGTCAGCTTACCTCATGGCTGTCTCTGTTAATAGGTCACGAAAACTACCCCCCATAAATAGAATTTTCTTATTCTTTTTGTTTTTGTTTTCTTTGATTTTTAAACGGAGAAATAGAAACGACATCTGAACAAAACTCTCAGTTAAATTTCAAAAATACCTGAGAAAAATATTTGATTAGCCAGGAAAAAGAGGCAGATCCCTCCTACTATGAGAGTGCATTAAATTCAACGAAAATTACCTGAACAAAATATTTTATTATGTGGGAAAAAAGTGGCAATACCTCTCTGTCAGTATTAAATGAACCTGTTTTTTTCAACAATAAAGATACTCTTCGATTTTCTTTTAAAATTAGATATTAAAGAATATTATAGGGTCTTGTAAGACAATTAATACTGATTTCATTAATCTTAGTGTTTGAGAATAAAATTTTATAAGTTGGTTAAAAGTTGAAAGGAAATGAAAAAGTGAGTAAAAAATTGAAAAAAGTTTTTGAAAAAGTGAATAGAGAGAAAATTGTAATGATGATAAAATTTTAAAGATTAAAATTTTTATTTACCAAATATTATGCAAATAGTTGTGGAAAACCCTAGATAACAAATTAGAGAGGAAAAAGTTAATTTTGGAAATAAAAAAAAATGTAAAAAAAAAATCAGAAAATAGAAAAGTAATCAAAATTAGAGGATTCTTCGGATATTGCAATTCCCATTCCTTCCTTTTTGCTACTAACTCATCTTTAACTAGAGTTATCAAGAACAAAAGCTACTGCCCATTAGCTGCGTTCTACCTTAAATATCTCTCAAATTTATAAACCTACTGAATCAGATGGGCACTAAATTCATGGGTTACATATATTAAATCAATAAATGAAGATAAAAATACAAATTTTAGGTTAGCTCTGAGACTCCACGAAACGATGAGCTCCACCCCATTTTTCGATTTCGTGTCACACCCATATACTTCCAATGCAGAGTGCTCGCCACGCTCTACCAATCAAATGTAGCCAATGCATTAGCCTGAACCGAATGGCTCAAAGCCCAGACTCATTATTCTCGTAATATTCCTTTTTTCTCCGATCAAAATTTTAAAAGAATAATCCATTAAAATAAAAATTGTACCCAATTTCAAAGAAGGACAAGAAAAAAAACAACGGCCAGAATAGCCACGTGTCAAACAGTGGAAAGAAACCCACAAACAGGGCCATGCCTTTACACCCACACATCCACATGGTGCCACCCATATCGATAGACTATATAGTACTTTTTATGTGTGTGTATATATATATATATATATACATATATATGGGTTTTTTTTTTTTTTTTTTGTTAAGCGCATATATATATGGGTTTAACCGAACGCAAATGCATTAGAATTCGCTCTCTCTCTTGGCTATTTTTCCAGTTGTACGGCTTTTGCGGAGATCCAGACTTAGAGAAGGGAGGAGAGAAGTGGGTCCGGTGAAGATGTCTCGCGCGTGCGGCGGAGACTCTGGCGGTGCCGGAGAGATCATGCTGTTTGGGGTGAGGGTGGTGGTGGACGCGATAAGGAAGAGTGTGAGTATGAACAACCTGTCTCAGTACGAGCAGCACCAGGAGGAGGGCTCCAAGGTTAACGTCATCAACAAAAACAACAACGGCAAAGAAGATGTGGCTGCGGTCGGTTATGCCTCCGCGGACGACGCCGTTCCTAATTCCCGCGCTAACCGCGAGCGCGAACGCAAACGAGGTCAGATTCAGATCGCCGATAATCTCTCCTTATATTTCCCTTCCCAGTTTTTCAATATCCAAGTAATTGATTTGTTCGTTGCAAATTGTTTTTGTGTTCCTTTTTTTTTTTTTTGTCTGTATTCTGGGTGGTTTTTGGTAATTTGAAATATCAGAGGCGCCTGCTAGCCATTCGTGGGTGGAATTACAAAACGTTTCCGCGTTCGCATTAATTATAGTGTCAATATTGCCCTCGCCTCCTAATTAGGGCCTTCTTCCTCTGGTAACCATAAGAAATCCGCCCACTCTCTCTCCATATGCAGATCACAAGTATTCTCTGACGTTTTATTTCCTAGGAAATCTTATTAGTCTATGGGTCAGTGTACGACGTAACCTTAATGACTGTCCGTATATCTCTTTACTAATAGTTTACATGAGGAATATTTTGGGACGAGGAGATTTGAATATGGGATGATTCTCAGATTTTCTTACTACAATCGCTTATAATTACGCTCCAGCGGGTCATCCATGGACTTCTATGGCGAATGCTGACGCACCACAAGCATGTTCGTTCACTGGCTGTCGAGGATTCCCAGCCTTCAGCCACAAAAGTTAAAGTGGAAAAGGAGACTTATTGGAATTTCGAATGGAATATGGACCAGAGGAAATAAGAACCCTTGTGGTCCGTGATGCACTACGGAGAGACGGAACTCTTACACATTCTGTCCTAACTGTGTCCGGTTTGTGTACATAAAGCCACAGTCCTCGACGCAAATTTATTGTATAACTGAATCCTTTCTCCCCGACTGTTATTCTGAAATAGCGAGCAATACAGAGGTAAGAACATATTGGAATAAGTCATAGTAACAAACAATTCTTCAACTCTGTTTCAGACCTGGCTAACGCAGACTAGCCTGTTCGAGGCACTCAACCACCGAGCACGGTAAAGAAAGTCATTGCCACACATCTGGCTCTTTTTTCTTCTTTTATAGTCTAGTTATTCCATAAGATATAATGGTTGTCATGGAGTCGCTCATATGCATTTCTCTCTTTATTATGTATGTTAGTCTTTATTTTTCTTGGCTTATGGTTTTTGCTTAACAAACAATTTATTATGTAACTAATATTGCGTCGATATTAGTTTCGAGTGCTATGTGTATTGAATCGTAGAGGATCAGCTAAGACAGACAAAAAAAATTCTAAAAGCATAAAAAATGGAAAAACATAGCTCTTTTTTCTCGGGTAATATATAAATCTTCTTTCAAGGAAGCGCTTGGGAGTAAAAGTTTATTCAAAACACTACGCTCGGTTCTAGTGGCACTTAACGGCAAAGTAGTTGTTTTATCAACGGGTGCGTGGGCAGATTTTCTGTTAGAAAAAAGATTAGAGATTATCCTGGATAGTACTAAGGAGTCAAGAACGATCTAATTTCATATTTGGTTTCTTGAACTTAAGATTGTTGGGGGTTCCTTATCATACCATCTTTTCCTTCTTGTAAGGTCATTTAAATTTTGTCCCGATGCTCTCTAAAATTTTTCCTTTTCACCTGTTAATTCATTGATGTGGTTTTTACCTTATAGAATTCCCGGAGCAATATTCTTCTGTATTAGGAGGATAACGAAGACTTTTAACATACATTTATACGGCATTTGGACAGTCATTTTCAGAAATCGCTAGGCTATTCTCCTCATCTTAGCTGCATGGTGCTCTCCGCTTTGATTCGCCGAAAGAGTTTGTGTTACACATAGCAGGTTTAAAGTAGCACCATATACCAGCAAATATCCGAAAACATGTAACAACAGAATCGTAATATATATCTTGTGTTGGATATGAGTCATTTCTTGGTTCCTAGAACTTGCTAACCACTGAGTTTAAATGTCATTGTCATACAAAAGTACTAGGCCAAATAGTATGTCGGATAACTTCTGGCCACGTTCTCTTTTTTCAAATACTTTGCTGATGGTTTATAAGCGGGTTCTGGTTGCTTGTTTATTTCCCTTTAAACTTCCCTTATAAAATCTCGCGTAAATAGTATCTATTCAGATTTCTCATTCTTGTACAGTTGGCAGTTTCTCCGACACGTATATACTCTGCACTCGTCAACTACCAATTCAAAGGGGACCGGAGTGGTGACTAGATCCGCGGCACTGAGCTTTAAATAAGTCCCGCTTTGCAAACATTCCAGATATTGTCTGATCTTCAGTTTCTCATAATAAATGCTCGGTAGAAATAATCAAGCTACACAGATTTCCATGGAGCGTAAAAGATTCCCAATAATGTGAAAGTGTCACACAAGGAACCAGAGAACCATCAAGAATAGTGGGCCATACACTCAAGGATGACAATTTGATGCTGCTAGAAATATCACAACTCTCACATACCATTTTCTCCAGAACACAGCTCATTCTGTCTTTTTTAATCCTCGGGACCCCGCTATAACTGAGAAAGCAAGTATGTCAAATACTCTAGCATGTGGATATATCTGCCAAATAGGTAGAGGTTGGACGCGTCAATTCTTTCCATAGGAGTGAATGTTCTATGGATCACTTTCATGGATTCTCGTACGCTATACTCCAATTTGGACGAACCTACAATTGTTGGGAGATATAGAGACCTTGAACCAACTGGGACAGATAGTTTGTGAAATTGGGAATGTTGGATGATAATGCCATACTTGTGATCTCCGTGGACCGCAACTCCACTAGGTATGGACCTATTATTATCATTTGTGTTGTATTATGCTTCTCACACCTACATGTTGCTTCTTATGGAAAACTCGACACATGTTTTACACTGATTTTACGAACTTGAAAGTTGGCTGGATCGACATCAAAGAGCTCTTCATTTTCTCCAGCAGTGACCACTCTAGAGTATGTTATGGGCCACGATACCAGAATATATTGCACCATTGATGCCAACAACATGTAATGACATCCCTAAAACTTAATTCGCCCCTATAAAGCTGAAGTCTCTGTTGCTCGTAGTCTTCTGATCCAAGCTAGCAGAGACTTCGCACAATTCGAGCCCTTGCTCACTGGGGCTAATTAGTTTCGCCTCTATCCAAAAGTGGGCAAGTGTTAGCCAAGCTGCCAACTAACGAATAGTTCAGGATAAAACAAACAAAGATATCCTAAAGTTTCTCATTTCTTATAAGACTCAATACTGAGTTAGCGTATAATAGTGCCTAAATTATGTAAGGCAAAAAGAGGAGTCAGCTATAATTGATAGGTGGGAAAACCAAAACGGTGTGTAATTAATTGTTCTGACGGTTGTCAGAAACGTGTGTTTTTTGAGAGAATGATTATATTATAAAGAGTAATAGATAGATAGGGTGGCGTAAAATAAAAAAAAGAAACAAAAGCCATATTACGTGAGGTAAAATAGTAGCACAGCATCAAAGTGGTGATTGTAGACTGAAAATGAGAGAATTATTGCTTTGATGTTAAACTCTTGGTAGTATTATTGTTAGGTATAGGAATCAACTAATGATTGCTAGCACTGGGGACCGTGTGACGTTAGTAGCAGTGAGTCACAAAGTGGTAATGAATGGTTACAGTCTAGTTTATGCAATATGTTATATTACCATTAGGGGTTTATAGCGAAGTTGTCTTAGAGTACTTGTTTGCTGTCACCTTGTCCTTTTTTGACTGTCAATATCTATCAGGATTATTTGGAGAGACGATATAAGATATCAGTCTTAGGAAAAAATCTGAGCAGAGGAGCTTAATTCTTGCTTATGGCTTGGTTTGCAAGTATCAGGGAGAACTGAAGTTAAGCCATTAGCACTGGTATTGGAAGTTAGCGTTGGTTTATCATTGCATCTTTTGTGTATGGTAGAAAATTCTATTAATGGATTGTGATAACAGTAATATCAACTCTGCAGTATGACTGCCTGGCAAAAGGGTCACTATCTTTCTCCTCTTTCTTCCGCTCCTTCTGAACAGCAGGATAAAATATCTTAAACGGATGATTCTAATTGATACCGACTCGAGCTGTTGGATCAAGGAGTTTCTTGGTTCACGTTTTTGCGTGTTTCAAAAATAATCCGGGGTCATAGGTAATGCATTTAATGTGGGTAAATCAGTTTGTCGGAAATCAGTGAGTTGTCCACGCCTCGCCTTAGCAAACTCCCTACCAGTTCTTAACATGAAAATTCGCAACAAAGGCCAAATTCAGGTGAGCTGAGATCGATGATCGGACATCTTGGCTCATTACCGATGTTTTTTTCCCTTTTAATATTTTGTGTCTTCAAGCTTATAACCTTCCCTTGTAAACCGCTCGTATCAGGGGAGAGTGGCGAGGGCTAGACACGAAAAAGAGGAAGAAAAAGAAGACAGAGAACAACGAATATACTCGAAATTTTTTGCGAATGTGAAGTGACATCGAAAAGGAAAAGATAAAGAGAAGGTCTCATGAAGTAACCGAGGGGTTCACAATCGCGTGATTATTAAATATAGAGTAAGAATAAGATTAAAAAGGTTTATGCTGCTCAGGGCTCAATATGCTTTCATATATTAGACTTCGGAGGAGTAGTGCCCACATGTATAGGTCTAAATAAGGTGGATCGCTGTTTACCTTAATCCAGATCACTCACTCCCCCCTCCCGAGTCTGGAGCAGCTCAACAAGGCCCATATACAACCTTTTCGACTCAAATGGCATATTTATAGAAAGCAAATGCATAAACATTCCAAGGGAACTGATACCTGTAGAGCGTGTGTGTGCCGCCGGTGGCGGCGAAGCTGCTTGATTATTCTCTGAAGGTCGGCATTCGAGATGTCTCGTCCTTCTCGAGCCACTGGTCGATCACTCGGATGATTGGAAACCTAGGATCTCCGGCCCGCGATATCTGAAAGTAGAGAGTGTCGTTTGGGGTTGGAGACCTGGCTAGGGTTTTGGTGTGGCAGAAGAAAACACCGAAAACCTTCGAAATGGCATAGCTGCACTGTGGATTTGACCGAAGAAGCTTCATTAGGCTGAGAGAGTTAGACCTACAGGGTGTATGTCGAGCGAGAGAGGTGAGTGTAAAGGAAAAATAGCGCGGACAAAAAAGGATGTTTCAGGCATAAGTGCAGAAGACAATAGGCCAATAAGGAGACAATAGGTTCTAATGCTAGGTCATGGGAGTTCTAACAGTGGGGTCGCTTTTAAAGGGCAAGGATGCAGCTCCCTTTTCTCTAGAGTAGTTTAAGGAAAGAATAGGGGTGGATATATTAGTTGGAGTAAGGAAAGGCATGAGCAGACAGGGGAACAGGTGCAAAGAGGTGCAAAAAGTTGAAGGCTTTTAGTATTGAACGTGTGTTTTTGGACATCGGTGCTTCCAGCATCTGAAAAATTACGTTGGAGCCTTTACGAATGAAGACGGTAAAAGAGCCAGGCCCAACTGTAGAGAAACACGAATACAGTAAAAATATGAAAATAGTAAGGCAATCATACAGGAGAGGGACAAAATTCTTATTATAGAGAACTGAACAGGCCCGAATGCAAGATTAGCCAAAGGGCGAAGCTATCTCCCAAGTTTAATTCAGCAAGATGTTTTACACAGAGACGTGCTAATGCTTCCAGTCTCTCTACTATATATGGATTTCGAACTTTCTTAAGTTTATAACATATGATAATTCTAAATTGATAATCCAGGCATCTTCATGGCAAGAGAGTTGTCTCTTGAAAATGTAATAGTGATTTTGAATGGGGTATTCAATTTTCCACCCTGAAAAATATTAGGATATAATCACCCTCTCCTTTCCTTGTCTGTCTGCCATGTTTCGAATGGCATTTAGTTTCGATAAACTACCACCCTTGCCCACTTGACCCAGAACTCCGGCGATGGTCTTCCGAGATTGAGTTTTGAGACGCGTTGAGGCACTTGCCATGATTTAAACAATTATATCGCCACCCAGTTACTTTCCATCATCTTTTGGGAGGGAATTTCATTATCCCCCGTTCCTCAATGGGAACCCATGAGTGTGCTTTGTGCATTTACTAAGAGAGAGCAATAGCTCTGGAATATTCCCTTTTAATTAGTCGACGAACAGTGGATATGTTTTTAATAAACATTTAATTACTTCTGCAATTTAGCCTCCATCCTTAATTCATTGACTACATAACATATTCCCCTATACAATTATAATGACTCAAAAAAAAAAAAAAAAAAAAAAAAAAACCCCAAGGAAAAAGGAAACACACCAACATGCTAAGGCAGCATCTATATCTAACTTAAATAAACATTTGATTACGCTTCAAAAACTTATACTCAAGATTCAATTTATATCATTTTCACGTTGTGTCACTATTGGCATTAGAGATCAGATTGCACAGTTCCCATCTTTTTTAATTCGTATACTTCTACATAAATTAGGTAAGTTTTTTGTTTTTGATTTTTTTTAATGTCCCGCTATAGACATCAAATACGAGACGAGAAGGTCAACTAGAAATAGTCGCAAAGAAATGTGTATAGAACTATTTATTATACTTTCGCATCTAAGATTTAGACTTAAAAACTCGGACTGGGCAAGGTTGAAGCAATTAACTAAAAATGTAAAAACTATGAGTAAATCAGATAATTATGTGGTTTAATTTAGCATAATGTACTTTTTTCGCGATTGATGATAGTGCCAGGATAGTAATGTAGGTAGTAGATGCTTTGCGGCCATCATGTGTTTACTTGCGAGACTCGCATATCTTTTCGACGTCTTCTCATGTCCCGTTTGCTTAATGTTAGGCAGAAGCGCTACATACAGACACCCTCTTGACATGGAATTTCACTTCCTCGACGGATCATCATTGCGGAAGAATCATTCTCTTTTCAATTCTTCTGGTTTCAAATATACAGAGTAATGATATAGGCTCCTTGGGTAGACTGCTATTGTAGGATGTGTTAATTGAGCGTATTATATCCTTCTGCATCTTCTCATGGACTCGATGATCGGCATACGAATGTTTGTTGTTCGTCAGATGTCTTGATATCCAGTACGCTCTCTCAAAGAACAACATAGTTGCAAGATGGTTCTGCCGCCCACGGACGACTGGGAGTTGTTACCAGAATCCTGTTGTCCTCTGTGCAGCGATATTAACTCAGCTTTCATGACAGCTTTGTCATATGCACTCCAATGACTCATCACTTCTAGTAAGCTAATTGTAATATAATTAAAAAGATCAGCCTAATGATGTTCCGTCGCTCTTACCAATCTTCATATCTACTTCGCTACAGCAAAGGATAGCACTAGTTTAGTTCCTATAACATTTAGTAAAGTATCGGGGAAATATGTCAACTTCTGCAAATGCATCAATCAGGAATATGACTAGTTCTTATCACTAAACAAGTTGTTTGGCTTACTGCAATTAATTTGGCTGTGTGTTTTGAAAATTTATAGGAGAGATGCCGCAATCCCAGTACGGCGCTGCTAACTGGCCATAAAAACACAGGTTTTTCTGACTCAAAGACTACACACTAATCCCAATTCGCCTGGCACAGCTAAAGATCAAGGACAATTTGTTGTAAAATGATTGGGTCTTAGATCAGAGAGAATTATAAAGAAGATTATAAAATATAGTCTCCATATGAGAACCTTAATGCCTTTGCGTGAGAAGAATAGGATGGAGCAAACGATACAACTATGGTTTTGCTCTCTGTGTTCTTAAAACACTGGTACACCACTGTGGAAAACAACCTAACTTTCTTTGGCGATGAGAATACGCCTTAATACACCATATCCTTAAGAAACAAGTGTCATAATCTAGAGGCCTTGTACGATGGATAGTATATAATTCTATTCTCTCCCACTTATAATTATGTAATGATTGACAAGTGGGAGTGACCGGTGAAAATCATGACATTGCTTCGCATCTTATTTTCTAGGTACCGCAAGGACTTCATCATACCCGTGACAAAGAGATCCTTTACGCAAGCCCAGAGGCCACGCAGGTCACAAGCATCCACGTCGGTCATCGGACATGTTATAAAGAATTTCCAAAATCCACAATAGGCGAAGTTAGTACGTTTAAGGGGTAGGTGCTATCATATTTGAGAAGAGATGAATACTACACCTAAGTCGTCCTTGAGACTGCCATCATCATAGTATGACTAGCATATAAGCACATCTTCCTGTACACCCAGGTGATTCGATAGATTTTAAAGATAACCTGATTAAATGATCAGCTTGTCTTGTGACCTAAGCGCACACAGTGAGATGGAACATGGAATTCTTCTTCATTCTGATTAAAGTCTACTTCTCCTGCGGAGCCTTTGGAAATGCAACTATCCTTTGGACTAATGCGCATCTTATCTGGTTTGCGTCACCTTCTCACCGCTAAGAGCGGCACGATACATGCCAGTACAGCATCTTGCAACAGTCTCTTCAGAGTAATGATGAGTTGTGACCAGGGGCCGCTGGCATAAACTTTATTGCAATGTATGGTGGAAAAGGAAGGAGTAAAGCCCTCGCCAGGCTTTGGTCGTCAAACTACACTATTCAAAATCGGCCTGGTGGTGGAACAGATGAGTAAAGTATTCTCGCTTATAAATATTTGTGGCACAAATTGTAATCGGGGACAGCAGGTAGCATGTGAGTATCGCATGCTGCAATTATAGAACTTATGCTAAATGAATGTCCGAAAATTCGTTACACTGTAGTCTCCACATAATTAAATTATGTTATGACGTCCCAAAATTGTTAAAAAGGATGGCATCACAAATACATCCGAATTTGCTTCCTAACTAACACAACCAGCATAAATTACGAGAGAGTTGAATCCGATATAGACAAGCTGTGGTTAAAATGCACGACAATATGCTTTGAAATGAATTGGAGCGAGTAAATAAAATATTGAAAATCCTTCTCATCTTGTCCCGCTCTCCAACTTAGGGTGAGGAAAGTAAACATGATGATTGAGTGCGCAATTAACTAGATTAGATATTTTAAAAGCTCAGGTTATGGTGCTCTCCTATGTTAGACAAGGAGAATAAACGTGATTAATGTGAAATCATCATAGGACCAGAACATTAAGAGTATCTTTTCCAATAGCCTCGAGTAGTTGTACATTTCTTTTTGTTTAGTTAACATCCGTACTAATACAGAACATGAAGTGTACAGAAAATCTGTAAATAAATATTTAGCAACCCCTCGGGGGGGAAAAATGAAACTCGACACGGCAAAGTTATTATCTCAAGCGAGATATTCTAGCTGATATGGTTTGCAGAAGCACCAAGAAAGTGAATCATAAAAGGACGTCCTTGAAAACGTTTATTTTTTTAAAAAGTTCTGAATATTACTAATAAGCAAGTGATTAGTGAAAATCCATGAAACTAATTATTCAAGAAAAGTTAGAAATAATGTACATGTTATATGAACATCAACATATTTTTTTCATCTGGTAGAAATAACTTACAGCTACAATAGAATGGCAATCTTGCTTCTAGTCATCGACATTTTGGTCTTGGCTAGAGGCCTTAAGTTTATCCAGACGAAAGCCAGCGGTTAGGGGCCACATAAGTATACCCTTGGAAATGATCGTCTGCAGTTGGCGTGGGAGCTGGTGAGTCATCTAGAGGCATTGCTGTCCAGCACTTGTCAAAATTGGCGGTGCAGTCTTTTCCATTCACATCTGGCCTAAACTTGGGGGTTTTAGTTCTCTGGCCTCCAATTTTTTCCAGTTGATTGATTGAAACCATTTATGACTTCTAATCTCATTCCCTCCATTAGGGCCGCCTGCCTAATCTTTTTGATGGTTTCTTCTGCAGCAACTGCAAATATATAAGAGAAATCTCTTAAAAAGAAAACCTGAAAAATGAAAAGAGGAAAGGAAAACAAGAGAAAAAAAAAATCAAATAGACAGGATACTTACTCCTTTGAGTAGAGAGTGAGCCTCGCTGCTAAGGCGTGGTGGAAGTTTCATCTTCTCTTTGATGATTCTCTCCTGAAGTTTCTTTCTATTTGCATGCGTAAATGGGGCTACAGCAAGAAATATTATCAACTTTTGAGCGACAACGGAAATCTGTAATCTAAGGTTGCAGCTCTTTTGATCCTTTATAAGGCCCATTTGTGGAAACAAAATGAATTAACTGAACTAGGACAGGAACCAACAGTTAAAAGATTTTTATTTCAATCGGGAGGAACTGGCAGTCCTATCAGATGACAGAATGACAGCTGATTTATGTGAAATTATTGATACTAAAATGCAAGTATCTGTGCTAAACTCAGAATGACAAGCACATTAATATGAGGCATGTGCTCAATACAATAGCTAGATACCTGACCCAGCAGACAGGTACAATAAAGAAAAAGAGGAACAAGTGGCTAGTACAACTATAATTAACAACAAAATGATTGTACTCATTTGCATGGAGCTCTCAAGCTGCCAGTGCCTAAGCCTTAGAGTAGCTTGACAACTCTCACATGTTTAATGTGTGGGCACTTGGCTAATTTCAGCTGGACATTAGAACGAAGGAAAAGAAGTTCTTTAAGAAATATGCGTATATTTGACAAAACCAGTTCATGGCTATCTCATTCTTGTTTTTTTATCTCCACTATATATACTCATAAAGGGAAGTCCCATTGACCAAATATCTGCTCCAGGTTGTGTGCAGATTGGAGTATAGCAACTAAAAATCGCTCCATGGAGTATCTTCCTTCAGATATTAAACCTTTCTTTTGTGAGGAGGCTTTCTTGTCACTCAGGGTAGTCAACAAGCCTATGGTTGCCCAAATGGATATCTACTTTTGTTCTTGTGGAAGTACACCACAGCAAAGCCAAGGATCTGGTATTAACAGAGTTCCCTTTGGTCACGGGCCAAGATCCGACATGCCTGAGAATGAAAGATCCAAATCATTAAAATCTCCACAGCAACCACACAAAATCTGCTGTGGTCTACTAAAAATGGAAAACTTGATTTAACATAAGACGTTATCGATTGCAAGAGCTGGAGAATGTCAGCAAATTACCTCAAAATAAGTGGAATCTTAAAGTAAACGAGTAATTGCAGTTTATGCCCAATTGTCATTACCAGTGGGTGCCCAGTTTAGCATCTCTCATAAAGGAAGTATTTCCCGCACTACACTTCCTGCGACATCAAGTGCATCTTTATTGTGAGGATCCTCGATTATCGTATGAGCTCAGCAAGAACTTATCTGCGATATGAGGCCTATTTAGTGTAACTGTCTGTTTGCTTCGTCCACATCTATTGTAATTTGATTTCTCGCCCATTGTATTTCCATCCAATATAAGTCCTTCTGCCCTAGTCCAGCAAAAATACACAAGATTTAAAGTCTCATACAACCTGTAATCTAGCTCTGACTACCATCCACGTTTATCACTCTCAAGGAAAACGTCTCACTATATAATTCATTAAGCATCTCTTATCTAATAACGTCAAAACAAGTTATCTTCAATGACTGTTAATCCATCGGTTCTCTCAGAACAGTCAATATGGGTTATAAATGGGCAATTCTATGGTCCATTACTTGCCCATTTGGACCACGCACGATACAACGATGAGAATATTATTTTTCATGGCTTTAGTATTTACCTGATGCAGTCATCCCCACTGCAGCTTGTGAATGATATGAGAAACAGTCAGGATACTATCTAGTCCTGGGAAAGTCATACTAAAGTCTTAGCCTGATTCCTACTAACTGACATCAGAGCATAGTTATTGTACACACACATCAGGCAAAAATATATACATCTACCGGGACATAAACTATTAATCCACTTGTCATCTCCGAAAGCTCCAAAATACAAATAACCGTGTTTGAAACAAACTGCATACTGATTAGGAAAACAATACTGTAAATTGGTCAATTGGAGTAACATTAGTGTAATTATTTGAAGAGTAACCTGATAGATCCCTATGACCCGGATAACAATGAAAGAAAAGATGAAAGAATCAGAGTGACACTCTCCATTATACAAATCCAGATAATTAAAGTATAAATAAAGCCTTAGACCACATACTAATAAATATTACATTGCTCACTGCAATAAGGTACAAACCACCCAAACGAAGAATACAAGAAACATTACTAACATCCTTCAAAATAGCGGCAACAATCGGTTCTATACACGTAGACGGGAAGTTGAGTAAAGTAAATTCGCCATAGCCGCACTTTATTCCTGAGAAACAATTTTATCATTGAGAGTGTTCGTTAGAGAGAGAGACGTACCTTATGCAAATGAAAAGAATGTAATATTATAGGACTGTCGTTTTAACTCCATATACCTTCCTACACGCAGCAGTGCCCTTTCCAATTAGGAGGTGTCTTAGTAAGATTGATAAAAATTTTAAGAACCAAGTTTATAACAACGAATCTATGATCAACACAAATGAAACCTGAAGAAATTAATATTTTAGGTGAAAAGTGTAAAAGATAAACCTGGATTATGTGAGTAGTCCGAAGCGGTATAATTTATCATAGGGGTGCACTTGATACCCTATTATTGTGAGAAGAAGTCCATCTCTTAGGCCTTTCACAATATTAATACCACGTGGTTCTTATACTATCAGTTTAAATAATAGGTTATCCTTTACTTACATTCCACTTTCCATAGGACGTAGATCTCCATCAGCCTCTCAGTTAGTCATTCAGTTCTTTCCTTCATTCCTGTCACAACTCAATTTGTTTTCTGAAGTATTGGTGGTCTTCTCTCTCTCTTTGCAACTTATGTACGACCTGTGTAACAAAGACTTCCAAAAGGTCCCTGCCGCCAGGAAGCTCCTGAGTAATCCTCAAAATCCCAGCCCAATCTTCCTGCTAAACACTCTACTCATCTCTTAGCTATCATTATCGGTGTTCTATTTATTGTGATTCAGCTTTCGGACTATGAATTGCGGAGACTCGAACGCAGGAGGAGAGCATCGGATTGAAAGGGGAGCGGAGCCGGGAGAGGGTGTTGAGCACGACGCGTGGAAGGTGGAACCCGGTTCAACAAGAAGAGAGATTGCGCAGTACCGATAATATGTGATAAACCGGGCTGGGACTATCCTTTACAGTTTGAGAGACAAGAGCGGAGGATACGTAGACGGCGGTGATAGATGGGGAGTTTGCGTTTGGGAGTCGGGGGGGCCACCGCAAACTTCTGGCGAAGTAGGAAGGTCGCTCTTCTTGGAGCGGAGGATGATGGATGCGGAGAATTGCCAATACTTACTTAGTCGTGAGATTGTTAGCTTAAAGAATGAGACCTGTCAGTTGTCCTTTTCTTTAATACTAGAGAATGAGCAATACTGGATATTTTTATTATTATTCAGAGAATGAGAATTGACTGGCAGAGGTTTTGCCTTCCTGCTCCCATAGATATAGTCACATAGTATGAATTTTTTTAGACGCGCTTATAATGAGTGAACTTGTGAGAGAAGCCAACGAGGAATCTACAACAGGGAAAAGGAGGGAGGTAGGAATACAGAAAGATGAGAGAGAAAAGGAGTGTAAGTAATGGTGTGCACTTGAGTCTTGTAGTAATAGTGTTTGTCATCAAAATTGAATAAAATAAGCGATTTAACAACTGCGAAAGAATCGCCACGGACACTTCACAACTTCATCCTATACTACTTGTCGTAGTTTATAAGGAAACGATACAGTTGTCATGGAGCATATCGCCCCTCCACATATCCGTGGGCTTCTACCGCTACCTCCAGGCAGAACTTTTTTTTTGTTTTGTCTTTAGACATGCGCTATCTTATTTGTTCTCTTTAACATATTACTTTCATTACAGCATACAGAATGGGATTTCTTTAATTCAGATTTGCTCAAAAAATTTTTTTTTATTGACTCTATTCAATTGGAAACAAGATTTTATTTATCAATCAACAATATTATAATAATTTAATAGATATAAATTAGTTTAAATTATTGAGCACTTTAAGTGTCATGTTTTACAGTTGTACTGAAGGAGCATATGCAATATAATTGATATTTAGATACCTTTATTCATGTGCTAAATTAAGTCAAGTGCAATTTCTTCTTGAATTTAATATATATAACTATTAATTTACCATTTAAAAATGAGTAAAAAGTTAGTAAAAATAACTCTCGTAGCCATAAATCTAATAAATTTCAAACGAGTATAAATACAAAAACATATCATTGACTTAGCACAATGACTTCTATCTGCACACTTTTTTTAACGAAAAGAAATAGTAAAATGTTGGTGAACTCACTCTTTGGCACCTCTGCGATATATGAAGTCATGTGCGTTGATAAATCAGGAAAGTGGATGGGCGAATGAAGAGGTGCTGCAGTGGTGCTTATATGTATAGAAAGGTT
>CM025854.1:15098025-15158579 GCA_003952965.2 Morella rubra
TATAGAATAACAATGCTAGTAATAAGGACATCATGGCAGAGCCAATGCTACGCCTACATTTATGCTTCTTGTGTTGTTTGTTCTGCACTTAAATGAGATTCACGTGCTTTCTGCACCTTTCACACTCCATAGACAATAAAGATCACAAAGTCATCTCCTAATTCTAGCACACAGACAAACATTTGACCGTAGTAAAATAAGAAAAGCCTTTGGTTTGTGCAAGCACAATATATTTCTCTGCACTGTACAATTCCCCAACACACAACAACAAAAACAACCATACTGGAGGCGAGCAAGAAATGAGTACCTCCCAATATGCATCACAACCGGTCATCTCTTCCTGCGCTTTGGCTCCACCTGGCATGAACATTGAAAAATGTAAGTTGAAAAAGATGATCCTTGGTTGAACCCATAAACTTACATTTTCTTTCAAAAACCACTAAAGAAATCAATTTTCTCAATTCTGAACTCAAAATCTACCTTGATTATCAGTGTGAACTACAGATATATGTGGCACAAGCAAAATGAAGAAAGACAGAAAAAACTAAACCCTAATGGACCATTCACTTGATAATCTAAGCCCTTTTCCATGTCACCCTGACATCTAAAATAGACAGTGGCATGAAAGGAACAAAACTGACATATTATTAATATCCTTTCAATGTATTTTCAAGCCTTTAGATCTACATATGAACCATACTATAGTTTTGGGTTGACACTTGTTCCAACTTTTTCATCAGTAAAATGCAGCCCAACGTCCCCTGACTTATAGTAATGCCATGTGGCTTATAGCTCAGCAAGACATAATAAATGCAGCCTGGACCCGCACCTCATGATAATTAGGGTCAGGAAAATAATACAAAATATGGGGTTCACAACATCCTCAAAGGAATTCAATTTTACATTGAGTTCGATGAGAAGTAAGAACAATAAAAGACAACTTTCCAGGAAATTCCTTGCAGTTACTACCCCAAGAAACATGGACGTTTCTTGACCAAATCTTTTGATTTTGGGTACTCCGAGTATATGCATTTAGAAACCAGCGAGCTCAATGGAATCCATCTACAGCAGTACACTTAGAATTTACTGTACCAACCACCTTATACATATAATAAGATTATCAGAGTAAAAGTTGGATCTACTTCTCAATGACTCATAGACAAAATGAAAAAGAAGAACATAAACACACAACAATGCGAGTGTTCCCACCTTAGCCTCAACAGATGGTGATACTGGGAATGCATTCAAGGATCTTTTGGCATCATCATCAGATGAACAGTCAGAACACAAAAAGTGCTCCAACTTTTTGGCTTCTTCAATGGTCATACCCATACAAGAAGGATGAAACCTGCAATATAGCAGTATTTGTGGTATGGAGGACATCATTACTTCATTCTTTTACAACAGAAATTAAAAAATAAAAAATAAAAAACATACTGCATAGCACCTGAAATGTCAATTGAACGATAGCACTTGATCTCACTAAATACACGCCTTGGTAAATTTTTAAAGAATATTAAATTCCAAAGTAACCACCTTCAGATGCACTTTCTAAACTTGTCAACGTTATTTGTGTTAATATAAAAATCTACCAAGTTAATCGATGACTGCATTCAAGTTTCCGTTACTCAGTCTTTATTGTAAATTCTCATTCACTTACGACATAAAACTGCAGTAGAGTCGGCAAATCTACCTTTAAAATTCTGCAACAACATAGGAGTTTATTTCACTTATGTCTGGTCAAGCCTTTTAAATTCATTCAACTCCATGGCAAAAGCAAATCAACAACGAATGATACATCTGCCTCACATACATTCTAATTCAAACTTCTTGAATTATTTGATACAATGATTCTCATTCACTCCTTTCTGGATCTTTTGGAGTTGCTTGTGCTCATTTTGGAAGTAAATCCAAAAACCACTGACAGCTACCTATGAATCAATAACTATATCCAATTCCATGAAGGTAGTTAAATCAACAACAAACTGAATACCCAATACCAGTTTCTAGCATCATGCTCACTCACCGCATGCCAAGGAAGAAAGCATAAAATATCAGTAGATATGACACAGATTTCAATACTCAACAAACATGTGCTCTCCAGGCGAAGGGAAAGGGAAAGGTAAAGGATGTACTTAAAAGATTTCCAATTTCAAAGGGAAACATTTCTCAAGTGTTAAAGAATAACATGCAGTGAGATATCTCCAACTTAATAAATCAGTTTATGATCTGTGCAAAAGTTTAGATTATATTAACCATTCAGTCATTTCAACTATAACTAGGGAGAGGGTGGGAAGGAGAGAAGGGTGAGAGGAATTAATCAAATGAAACAGATTAAACTGCATATATGCAATGAGAAAAAAAATTAGGAAAATCAAATGAATCCCTCATATTAAAGCTCACCACATGTAGACAGATCAACCAACAAACAAAAAGGAAACTCCAAAGTGTTCAGGGCTCTGAAGTTGAGCCAGCTCAGATTTTCTACCTAAACATGGCTAAAGAATCATGTGGATTTCAAAAGGAGCAAATTTCTATGAAAATTTCATATGAATCTGACAAGTCGTTCACTGAACAAACCAATTTGACAATATACGGATTGTTAGGACCATAAGCCCGAAGTAATCACACTGCTTAGCAAATGATCAATCAAAAAAAAAATCAAACTCTGTCATGAACCATTCCACATACTCCATTGATCCTTCCGGATCTCAAAGGTTTTCTACCAACCAAATGCAGAATTTGGGAAAAGTTCCCATACATGTTGGAATAAACAAGAATGCCTTCAGGAATATAAGGGACAACATTGCAAGCACAGGAAAAAGAATGATCCAGTCAATCATGAATTGGCGGAGAAATAGCACAGGTTCCAAAACCATTCCCCAAGATTAATGCGAGATGAAGCATTTCGAGCAAAAGTGAACACTTACTAGTATATAATTTTATCCTATACAGCGCCGTAAACGCAATGACATGCAACCCCTCCAATTTTTGTACCAAGGACCTTCTTGAGAGATAAACTCAGCACAAGGGTGATTCTAAATTATTCACACAAGGGACAAAAAGCGCATATTCTACTAGCCATCATTCACTACAAGACAAGCAACTAACTCACCAGTCCTTGCATCCCTCACACTGCACCATTAGGTCGTCCGGGTTATATGGCATCTCACACTTGCAATACCTGCAAATAAAAACCCAAAAGATAATGTTTTGTCAGACACCCATCACCAAAGACACTCAAAGCCCATAAAACCCATAAAAGGATTCTTCAAAGTCCAATGAAAACTAATCACAAAAATCATCAAAGGAAATTAAAAAAAAAAAAAAGTACACAAAAAAACCAAAGTAACTTACACGGCCACACGGTCCGGCGTGAACCCTCCAGTTGCAGCCTTGTATTCAAACCTACAAAAGTAATCCTCAGCTCCAACATTCTCAAGCTTAGTGTAGTTCTTGAACGAGTGCACGATACACTTGCCCTCGATGGTGTGCGCGCTCTGCACATCATAGTGGTCGGATAGAAACAGCTCCTTGGCCCCGTGGAACTGCCTACGACCTCCGATCGACTCCTCCGGCCTGTAGTACCATCTGACCCGAACCTTCACGTTATTGCGGTGATCGGATTCGATCTTCTCCACACGCGCCACGTATGGAGGCTTGTCGGAGTCCGACGGTCGCATCAACACGCAATCACCAGCTGCAGAGCAAAACAATTAACCCAATAATAATGCAATACACATCAAAAGTACTACTGGTTCTCCAAAACCATATTTAAAAAAGCAAGATTTGGCTTTTAAGATACATATGAAAGAACTTATAAATTTTGGGTTTTTTAGCCTAAATTACAAAAAGATTATGGTTTTTCGTAGACAAAAACAGCCAAGCCCAGAGAAGCTAGGCTGAGCTTGAGATTGAATTTTGGCGCTTTTTTTTCTTCTTCTTTTTTTGTTGTTCTGAGCATGAAGTGAGAAAAAAAAATTACGGGTATTCCCATAGAGGGAGACAGAAGCAGAGAGAAAGTACGTCTGACGATTTTGTTGGTGCCTTTGATGGAGTAAGAGTCAAGGTCCTTTTTGCCAGGTTTGGTCTTGGCCATGAATGGCTGGAGTTGGGGGGCTTTGCCTTCCGTAGCTTGGGTAGCTAAAAATGGAAAATATTTGGAGTATGCAGTAGAAGATAAGCTAATTGGAGAGAATGTGAGGGAAATAGATGGGACCGTGATGGGAGATTGTACCGTTTATGGGGTTTCTGGAATGAGAGAAGCAGGGTTTGGATTAGGAGAGTGGAGGTGGAGAAACCCTAGAAGCTGTTGGGGGGAGGGGGGGAGGGGAGAGAGAGAGAGAGAGAGAGAGAGAGAAAATTTGTTGGGATGAGAGGATGAAGAAGGTGGATGACACATCATCATGCATCATCATGCACTCATGCATGCATGCATGCGCAATGACTTACAGTAAAATCAATACCCAATTTAAAACAAGGCCAACGGTCGTCGTTTTCCTTTTCAGCTTCCATAGTGTCGTAAAAGTAGCCTGTCTCGCCTCGAGAACAATCTTTTTGTCACGAAAGATCTCGAAGATGGATCGAATCAATTTTTAACGCGACATATGTGGCCACGAAAAAACTTTCAAAGATGTTCAACACCTCTATACTTTATTTTGTCTCTTCTTTTGAATGAACATATGCATACCCTGACCCTCAGAAGCACATAATTATACAATAGATTATTTTTCTTGGCCACCGATTTATCTTATTAATTTATATTATTTTTCAAAGACTTTTCAATGTGTTTTGTATTTCAACTGGTTAAGGTTTTATGTTTAAAAAATGGGAATAAAAATATCAAATGGTCAACCAAAAAATGTTTTCAAGGGTCGTGAAATTTATAGTCAAATCATTTTGTAAGACCATAGATGAGAGACGAGGAACCAGAGGAAATAAGTGAGATATATGAAATACTCGATTTAAAGAAAAAAAAAAAAAAAGATTTTTGCAGAAGCACAGAAACTAAATGCATTAGGAACATACATTGTTAAGCAGTGGGAGGAAGCGAAAAGAACCAAAAAAAAAAAAATAGAAAAGGAAGAAAAAGAAAAAGTATATAAATTTTGGGTTGATGTTTTCATCTTTCTTGACAAACTTTTTTTCACTGGAAACAATCACGGGAGACTTTGAGAGAATCGGACATTAAGTCATGGAAGGGGATTAATTTGAATCACTCGACAACATGTCAATCTAAATGTGGAGGACTCCCTAACCCTATCTCATGGGTCCCATTGACAAAAGTTTAGAACAAATTGGTTGAAGAAACTCATTAAATGTGGTAAGAATTCCAGAATATCTGGTAAAAAGAAGAATAATTTTGTGAGTTGATGTTCAGACTTGGATGGACCAAGCTAGTTTTTTTTTTCTAAGCGATGGACCAAGCTAGTTGGTTGGACCAATATTGGACCATTGAACTGTAAGCTGAATAATAAATACTCTTTGTTTTTTTCCCCTAAGCTACAGTGCTGCTTAATAATCATTATTGAGGTCTTATTTTCTTCAAACACTAGACAGAAATGGAAGAAACCGAACTAAGAACCAGATCTTGAAGAAAAATGTTTCAGGGTAGTGAGGAAACCGAATGGGTTCATCTCAATGTTTTAATTTTTGGTGGATAGTATGTTTGAAAAAATGACCATAAGAATTGATATGTTCAAAATTATACTACAGAAACTGATTTATTAAAAAATTATAACACAGAGATTATAAGAAGGTTATTAAATATGAAAGTTGTTTGAATATATTTTTTTTAAGATTTTTCTTTCTATTTGAGAAAAGTTTTTAAGTAAGATGTGATTGTTTTGAAATTTTTTTTGTTTTATTTGTGTGTATATTGTAAAATATATTTATATTTTTATGTAATTAGCCCATAAATACATTAATTACTTTAGATCAATATCCCAACCATAATGGCTGTGAAAATATGGAAAAATAAAAGAGAACAATATCCCGAACATCAGACGGTTTCCCATGTGTTTTTATTCCTGCAAAATTCAAATAATTGCATTCAACGGGATTCTTGTGGGTTTTAAGCATAACATCCCAATGATTAACAGAGAGGAGAGGAAGTTACACCGCTTATTCAAAAGACTAACACAATATTGAGAAAAGATTTCAAGTATAAGTATGGGAGGAGAAGAAAAAAGCATGGCATGTGGGCTTGTTTGGGAAGTATGTGTTAAACTAATACAATAGTTTTAGTTTTAAGTTTTGGGTTTAGATTTCAATTTTCAATTTTTTAGGCTCAAAAATAGTTTCTTAAAAATATTTAGACAATTATAAATATTAGAAAATGTCTAGAAAAAATAAAAATAACAAAAAAAAATTCTCATAAAAGTAGTAAAACCAAAATAAAAATAGGTAAAACGTTATAAAATAAATAAAATTCGATTAACAATAAAAAAAATTTAATTAAAAATAACGAATAAAAATTTGGGGAAATTTAATGAAGTAAAAAGTTAAAATTAATTTTAAAAAATAAAAAGAACATAAAACTGTAGAGAAAACTATAAAAACTTATTCAAATATGTTTAGAGAATTATTAAAATATCTAGAAAAGTTAAAAAAATTAACAAAGTACTTTTGGACATTTAATTAAATAGAAAATGAAGAAATTAATATACAACTGAAACAAATTATAAAAATACAAAGAATAACAGATAATAAGAAAAAAAAATATATAAAAAAAATTAAAACCAAAATTGGGGACACAAGCCCCGATGCTTCTAAGATAATACAAAATTCACCAAATAAATAAATAAGCAAATAAGTTTAAATAAATAAGATTAAAAATTTGGGGAAATTTACAAAAGTTAATAAAATTTAATTTTAAAAAATCATAACAAAATATATCCATTAAAAAATAACTAATAATATTTTAAAAAATTATATAAATATTTTAGAAAAACATAATAAAAAATTAGAAATTTTTAAAAATAGTTGGGGAGACCCGGGGCGTCACCACCCCCGGCTTGGCACAACGCCGGATTGAGAACATGGGTGTACTGCAGTTCGCAACTTTACAGATGGGTGTGTTTTTCTGTTTTTTGTTTTTTGTCAAATTGATTGCGGTTCTTATGTTAGTAATGCGAAGCAAAAGTCAAGCACGACAATGGCTTGGCACAACCCCAGACTGAGAACATGGGCGTACTGCCTTTTGCAACTTTACAGAGAATTTTCCTTTTATTATTGTCAAATTGATTGCGGTTCTTATGCAAGCAATACGAAGCAGAAGTCAATCACGACAACGTGATGGGCAAACAATTCAGTTTGACAAGGACAACAATGGCAAGCCCAGTCATCAACCACGTCTATATGTCATTTTCAGTAGCCCTTTTGTTTGTTTTCTCCTCTGTTCTGGTGCAGATCAGATCATTTTCACTAGCTTCATTACAGAGTTCGGCGAGTCACTGCTCTATGGCCAGGTATTATGCCAGTACCTTTCATTGATTAACATATAGATTTGTTGAAAAAGTTTCCCACCAGACGTAGTGTGAGTGAATAATATAAATAGGTCGACCCAAATTGCATAACACAGGTTAAGTGGTGTCTCACGGGAATGCGAAATACTATGGGGATAACACCGCCGCCCCTGGTTGCCATCTGAATTGAAAAACAGTTTCATCCATGAGGGAAAAGTTTGAAACTATTGTTTATCGTGGAGATTTGTTTCGACTGAAGGATTTTGGTTTTAACTCCTGAATCAAAAGGCGTTTGAAGACACCAAAGCCAACAAAGTGTGACCCCGGATATAGTAGTGCCTACCCAAGCAAATATGAACAAACACGACAGAATTGCTGAACAGCCTTATACAATACAGCATCGGTGGACCAACACTACAAGGTGCTAAATATAAAAAGGTGGATCCTCAACCTACATTCATGAACTATAAATGGAGGAGTCGGAAAACAGAGCAGCATTATTACAGGACAGGGCTAGGAAAATATATCAAAGGAGCATAGGGGTGCAATCCATTGGAAAGGGATTGCACATAATATTGTCCATGCAGTAGTGGGGATGAGTTGCATCCATCATAACAAATTGCATATCCTCTGAAGGCTTCCAGTGGCGTTTCCTCTGATTGATGAACCAGTTGTTTATCTGTTTCAAATCTAGACCTGTGGATTCTGCAAGCGCCACCTTCTGGGACTCCTGCAAAGCACAACAAAATTGCAGTAGCACAAATCATATAACTATGAACAAAACATATCCCAATTATTACCAATTTACCAAACACAGTTGAGATCTTAATTTCTATATAGACCATTTTGAAGTACAAAGATTAGAAACCTAAAAGAACAATTATTTTTAACAAGTCACATATGCCACACCACTCCCAGCTTCATTCTCTAAATGATTTTGAAGGAAACAAGGTCATAGGAAGCAAGCACAACAAAGTCTGCACCGTTAATTAAGGCAATGAACTATGATAAATTAACAATGATCCAGTTTACAGATACCGATGGGTATGGCCACTTGTAGTGTCTGCTCCACCAGTCCAGCAACCGCTGTCGAGCTTCCTTTGGCAATTTTCCATTCTTTTTCTTCTAACCTATCCACCTCAACCCTAGAATCAGTGTGACAAGAATCACCTTTCACCATTATAGGCAAGAGGATCTATGACTGTTCATTATGCATACAACCCAATTTTCAACCATTCACCCTATCCTTGGATGGTCACCATCAACCAGAGGGGATGTGCAAGTTATGAATCAGAACTATATAATAGCACCTTTTAAGATAGGTTAGTGAAGTCAACCCCAACTTTTTCTGTTAGCTATGTATTACGATGAAAATTAACCTTGTCATATAGACAATTTCAGTGAGTGCCAAAAATTGACTAGCGAGTAATTTTATCCATTTATATACCCCAAGTTGTCACTGGAAAATACCAGAAAACAAAAAAAATACAAATCATAGATACTGTTCTTTATATCACCTTTCAAACACATTTGAACAGAAACTAAATTGCAAATTTCAAGAATATGAAATGGACAGTAATCTATGTCCTCAGAGGAATATACTGAATAAAAGATAGGCAACAACAGCTATGTATCGAGGAGTTTTATGAAATTTAGCTGACTGAATCCATAAACCTATAAAGTGACAATACAATAATAACAAAAGTTGTGCCACTTCAGAACTATATAATAGCACCTTTTAAGATAGGTTAGTGAAGTCAACCCCAACTTTTTCTGTTAGCTATGTATTATGATGAAAATTAACCTTGTCATATAGACAATTTCAGTGAGTGCCAAAAATTGACTAGCGAGTAATTTTATCCATTTATATACCCCAAGTTGTCACTGGAAAATACCAGAAAACAAAAAAAATACAAATCATAGATACTGTTCTTTATATCACCTTTCAAACACATTTGAACGGAAACTAAATTGCAAATTTCAAGAATATGAAATGGACAGTAATCTATGTCCTCAGAGGAATATACTGAATAAAAGATAGGCAACAACAGCTATGTATCGAGGAGTTTTATGAAATTTAGCTGACTGAATCCATAAACCTATAAAGTGACAATACAATAATAACAAAAGTTGTGCCACTTCAGAACTATATAATAGCACCTTTTAAGATAGGTTAGTGAAGTCAACCCCAACTTTTTCTGTTAGCTATGTATTATGATGAAAATTAACCTTGTCATATAGACAATTTCAGTGAGTGCCAAAAATTAACCTTTTAGATATTAATTTATTGTCTCCTAAAAAACCGAACCGAATAATCCATTTGACTGGGGAGTATTTTAGGACTTGATCAGTCAGGTGTCCTCCACTTGTTTTAGTATTCCATTAACTGTATTATAAATGAAATATATATGGAAGAATAAAGAATGTGAAGATATCATTTAGAAGAAAAAGGAAAATGCAGATTTTTTGTAAGAAGATTTTATATTGGAAGATAGCATTTTCCCAAAACAGATAATTAACTGTGAAACAATTAATGCCTAAATCACCAAAGCGAACGAACAAAAAGAATTGAAGAATGTTATAGTAGTAAGAAGAAAGAAAACTAACTTGTTACCATTACTAAATAATTTTAGAAATAAGGAAAATTAACATTGAAAGCATTGCAGAGAAAATGGAACCAATTGTGAATGCAGAAACTGAACACTTTAGCTTTCGGAAAGATTGACGTATATCATGCTTGAGAACTGATTGAAGTGTTTAAAGTTATTCTTCACGATTATATAGTGAATCTGGAGAAATGATATACACATGCATGGAATGTATGAAGTTTTGAAATGATTGACGCGTTTAAAAAAGAGTTATTCTTCACGATTATATACTGAATCTAGAGAAATGATATACGCATGCATGGAATGTATGAAGTTGTGAAAATCAATTTATGATACCGCTATATATATTGGTCAGCGGACAATTCTCCAATTTGAAACAAAACTCAAAATAGAGGATCCACATTAACAAATGTACATAAGATTTTCTTGGCTATAAATAACATGAAATTAAACACGGAAGGTTCTCATTTAATTCTACTGTATCTTAGATTGCATTTCTTGATTATCAAATGCACACTCTAGCAATAATTCCTTCCTGGTGGTTAATGTACCAATCTATTTGTTAGTGAAAAGCTAGCAAGAGTCCCGCACATGCAGTGAAAAAAGCATACAACTTCACACTTTACCTCAAATTCCATAATAACAAAGTTTCATAGACCGAAATTCAGAGCAGGATCTAAACACAGGTGGCAACATGTTTTGGGCAAGACACAGCTTGCTTTAAGTAGATGAATACCCATCCAAACTCTTATTCAAGCTCGGAAGTGCTTGATGATGAGAAACCGTTTTCCATTTACTATCAAGTTTTGTGTGGTCTTGTCAAAATCTTAATGCAGCAACGAAAGATGTATCTGAATCAAGAAAACATTAAGAACAGGAGGAAGATTCATGCAATTAAATGAAAGGTTGCAGAAGACATGCATTCAAAGACTTGAGTTTCTGTGTGCAGAAAATCATTTATGGTGCACGTGGAGTCCAACCAATCAAGCGCACTTCTTCAAGAAGAAGACAATTGTCCTCTTTATACAAATAGTATATACGTATGGATTCGGTTTCCTTGTAAGATCTTCGGTTGATGTCTCAGTAACCGTTTTGTTCCTCACACTCTCAAATCCACTTTCTCTGCAAAACCAACCGACCCTCATGGTGAACTTCTTGTTCAGTGAGAAACCCTAATCAGAAGATACAAATGTGGAGAAGAGACCCATCAAATGAGCCCTCCACTTCTCTCCCTCGTATCACAAGAAGTTTTCATTGCTCTTTCATAGCAGTACATTTCTGCCAGCATCAACCTCTTCAACCTGACAAGCAGTTTCCTTCCGTGCATCAGCAATGTAGAAAACAGTACTAAACATACATTGAAAAGTCATGAGTCTACCTCCTTATAGTCCAAAATCGAATAGAAAGCAACAGCGTCCAACATTTTACCAAGAGCGACGCCGCGCGTCTCTCTCTCTCTCCAGCCTCAAAATTTTCTGTTCAACATATTCTCGACCTCCAACAACATTCATCCATCACTCCCTCAGATTTTCTATAAAACATCAAGACGGAAAAAAACCCTCAAAGTCCAGAAACGATCCGAGTCCATACACCTTTGGTCGGAAAAGACTAACAATAAGCTGGAAAATATCAAAGTCCAGACTTAGACAAACAGCAGAGAGTCAAATCTTGACATATCTACCAAGCCATCCAATACCCTTCTAGCCTCCAGACAAACAAAAAAATCCTCACGAGTGGACTGATCAACCTCAAATAATTCGTCTGCTTTTCCAAGAAAGGTTGTACAACACAAGGAACTCTCTCCGTCAAATAGAGAAGGAACTTTTGCTCTACCATGCAATCTCTTAGGAAGCAGTTAAGTATCAATAATAATGTTTGAGGAACGTTAAAAAGAGGATCAAATCAGGAAAAGAGAAAATTTTTACCGCCAGACTCAGACGAAGAAACTGTTAGCGCCTTAAGCTGGCACTCGACCCTTGAGAAGAAAAGCATGGCCTCTCTAAAGGGTTTAGAGAGTTCTTGCTCGTACTTGGTGAGCATCTCACAATAGGCCTCCATGAACTGGTCCAGTCCAGGGTCTTCGCCAACACAATCTGTTCCTGACCTACCACCCCTGGCAACCTCAGAATTAACACAGGCGTCCTCTAACCTAGCCACCACTTCAGGAGGTGCCCCGACCTACGATCAGTAGTGCTTATGTAAGATCAGAATTACAAGGCCATGCAAACAAATAGAAAATTTGAAAAAACAACGACGAAAAAAAAAGGGTCATCTGGCTTTCGCAGTGATAACATAATGGAGATGTATTTCGCTGGAGAGAGAGGGGGTGAGAAAGGGACAGTTGACAGTTTTTGAAGAACATGAAATGATTATTCCTTCATGGACCACAAAAACTTACACCAACTATAACGAAAAGAGGGAAAAAAAACTGAGAATTCAACGGGCTCCATGAACTGGACCACTGATTCTGAAAGAGAAGGATAAGCGGGAGAGGAGGAGAGAGAGAAGTGCGTTTCATTGCGAAAGGTTATTGTCAGAATTTCCCCGGCAGTTTGAATTCATCACCTTTTGACAGTTGACATAAGCCGCCAAGAGGCGAGGGAAGAGAGGATGAGCCATAATCCTAGCCCTCAAACAACTGTTGTTGGTCCCCATGCGGTTGCCAATATCTTCCTCGGGCATCAACGCAGAGGCTCTTTGGCCATAGGAATCGTCGCTAAAAGGTAGAGGAAGAAACGGCTTCTTATTTGCCTCTCCACTCGAATTCATTAGAGGCATCATTATATTGTTCTCTTCAAAGCTCATCATACAAGAGGTACCACTACTTCTTACACCTTCCATAATCTGTCTTTCTTCTCTCCCTAGAAACCTAAATTCATTTCTTTCGGTTTGTCTCACACACTTGTTTATAAAGATTATTGCCTCCCTAAAGAGGACTCGCGGTTTTCAAGCCAAAACTTTCAGTCTTCTTACAGAAAATCCTAAGGGCACAGATTGCAGTCAGTCAGAAAATAAGGGTTTTATCTCTTTCCTTCTTGGCTGGTCTGTAAAAGGTAGATTCAGAGTCTCTTGGAAATGGGTATTTGCTTTTCTTCCTGTGCACAAACAATACCCTCTCTCAGTCCCTCTATCTCTCTCTCTCTCTGTGTATACCACGTATAGCAAGGGAGAGACAGCGAGAGAGTGGAGTTGAAAATGCCCAGAAGGTTTGCACGCGGGGTTAACGTGCGCTTCTGCAAGTTCTACTGAAGTCTGAGACCCTTTCCTTCCCGATGAAAGCCAACTCTTATCACCTCCTCGTTTATTGCACTGCCACTGATCAACTTTACTATTACTGGTTCACTCGGACACAGAGAGGGTGGAGAGAGAGTGAGAGAGGTGCACAATAATGACGCTTACGGAGAGGATAGTAGGGATAATGAGGTTGTGTTTGATTAGTAAAATTTTGAGAAGTTGAGATTTTTAACAGGTGAGTCGGTGAAAAATTAAGTAGAAATAGTGAAAGAGTTTATGAAAATAGTAAAAGATTGAAGTTTTTTTATAAAAATCAGTAAAAAAATGAAAAAGATTAATTTTTGTAACGATAATAAATTTTAGAGAGTAAAAATTACGGAGCCACTAGGTTGATGGGAGGTAAAGATATTAGAACCCGTGCGGTTAAAATAAGTTTTCAGATAAAAATTACTAAAACACGCATACTAATCAAATTAATATTATTTAAAAATTTTAAAACATAAAAAAATCTTCACAACCGAACAACATCTTATACTCATGCCTGTTGCTTGGTGGCGTTGGCCTTGGTGATCGACGATAATCAATCTAAACCGTCTGTTTCTGCTGACTGATGGTAGTCTCTCAATCTCACGCCCTCTATCCACCGATCCATTTAATATTCCCTTGTGACTTGGCCCTGTCCTCTCTCTCTCGTGTTTCACTCTTGGGAGTGTAACCGGCCTTTCTAGGGCAAAACAACAAAGGAAAAACCCATATGTACGACACCATTTGTTTCGTTGTATACTTGCAAACGACATCGTCTACTCTCTTCTTCGTCCTCCAAAATAGTTCTCAACTCTCAGCCATATGGGTCAATCAATAACATCAAAAAAAAAAAAAAAAAAAAAAAAAGGGTCTAATCAATAACAATTAAGACGGGAAAAAGTAGGTTGGGGGAACTGGGAGAGGAAAAGTGAAAGCTGAAAAAAAGTTGGTGGGACACTCCGAATGTCTCTTCCTCGAGTCTTCTCCAGCCTTTTTCTCTTGACCATTAATTGCCACGCTTTTGTGCAGCTGGAATTTGTTTTTGTTCTTCGCTTGTGCAGCTGGAATTGTTTAATCATATAATTCATAAATATAAGTGATGAGAGAAAGGTTTAGAAAAAAAAAAAAGTGGTGAGAGAAGGATGGGGCTGAGGCACGTGCTAATTCTGCCAAGACTTTTAAAATAGGAAAAAAAATTCAAGGGAAGGCGCGGAATAGGACTACGATTATGGACAGTTTTGGTCTTTTAAAGAAACAATGCGTTAAATTTTGTGATTGTTCACTCATGGGGTATGAGAGGCTTTCGTGAACTTTGCTTGCATTTTGCCCAACGCAACAGCCAAAAAGAGTACCTTCTGGCTTCTGGCAAATTATAGCCCACAAGAAGGAGATCGCAGAGAGACTTCTGATTCGTTTTACTGATTAATCGTACTCGACAGAAAAATTGCTTTCGAACCAAACTTTAGCGGATGAATTAGAGCGTGCGGAAAAAGAAAGAATCTCATTCTAGGCGAAACGAATTTTCTTGCAAAGACTGAATTTTAGAATAAGTCCGGTTATAAAGAGAGAATTATTTTCTATAAATTTAACCATGCAAAGGGTATTATAATTTCTACTGTATGTATGAGGTAAATTGTAGTTTTTTAAATTTAGAGGAGGGAATCTTTAATGTCCAATCAGATTCGTTTGGAAATTACTAACTCTTAAGAAGGAATGCTTATCGATTCTCAGCGTCTCTAGGGCCATGTTGTACCCGAGCTTGTGCTTCTTTCATATCGATTATCAATTAGCCGCGTCTTCGTCCGGTAGTATAGGAAGGACAGTTCACGAGATTTCGATCGGCAGGTTTCGTTTCGGGTAGATAAAAGGATTAAATCTTTTTCTCGGCTAAATTGCCCAGTAAATGTGGTGAGATAGTCATGATGGCAGAGAATCCCGAGGGGTTAAATTAATACATAAAATAATACATATGATAGGTTTGTGGTTAAACTCCTCTTGCTTGCATCAATCGTTCCTTGAGTACTTCTATACTGTCAAAAGTAATATGTATTTTTCTAAAACGTGCTTTCATTTTTGCATTAACCACGGTATATATTTTTCTACTTACACACAAATCTAAGAAAGAAATCAAAAAGCAAAGCCGACATAAATTAAGGCCATTGTGTATATTTCTATGTTACAAGATCCAGTACTAGCATTTTTCAATGGGATTATTATGCTTTATGGAAAAAAGATTATAAATTAACGATCTAACTCCATCGATATTATTCCTAGAAGTCAATATGAAATAAGTTTTTTTTTTGTCAACGTGCAAATACATCGGAAGATATAGGAGTTATATTTTTCTCGAACAATTCTCACAATGGAGAACAGTAAATTGGATAGGGTACAGTGTCTAAGAATAATGGGGTGAGACCCACTGAACTTGGTTGTAACCTCCAGTGTTAAGCTGATCATATTTTTTTCTCTGATAATCCACAGAAAAACTAAGATAAGTTTGTTTGCAAATTTTTCTTGTGATAAAATTATTTATAAATTATCTCCAAAGAAGATAATTGTGTCTAAACCAATATATGAGTTCGTGTACCATACATACTATCATAGGTCCTAACAGGTTTTAAGGAAGGCTTAGATTTTACTAACATATTAATAAATTATATTAATTAATAATCTGATATAATTAATCAATATATTAATAGTATACTTTAAAAAAGAAAAATTGAGATGTTAATATATTTTTTAATACCATGATAGATTCATTAACGTCTTAACAACACCAAAATCTAAAAGATCCACAGGACAAATTCCAACACAATTAATACTGGCTTGGATTGGACTTAAAGATATTCTTGTTGTCCATGGCGACTGTTTCTGCGACTTGGTTTGCCAGCAAGGGGATTGGAGTATCCACCTGCAGCCTGCTCACGCTCGACAGATACAAAACGAGCAGGAAAAGTCGGTGCTCTCCAAAATCTGCATTCTGATTGATGAATATGGTTCTAGCGGGAGGGGGAAAACTATCGGATAATGTATTCTCCAATGTTTTCCATAGACTTCTGGGGAGCTTAAGCTTTCCAATCAGGCAATCACGTCGTTGTAAGTTGTAACCCTAAGGGTTATAGACGTTGAACCAGGTATGTAGACGGATTTTGCACGTAATATATATAGGGACCCTTTTCCTTGTGTTGGACTCTACGATCCTCAAAGTTCCTTCGGGGAAGATAAGGACGATCAAATCAATGATACTAAATATTGGCGTTTTCTCGTTCAAATTAATGAGAGTCTGATGGATCTTACTTCTTGCCCAAAAGAAGGAAGTCTGATATTTACTATATCTGTCGTTTTGGGGAAGACTTGAAAAGCTGGCTATCCCGATATTTTTCATAGAAGGAGACATAGATGTTAATCGAGGTCTGAGATTAGGTAAGTTAGGCATCAGTGGGCCTTGCAGATGTAGAAATTACTCCACCTAAGATACCAGTTAATTCTTTCACGTCCAATTTGATCATCTTTGTAGAAATATTCTTGGTGAACGGAATTTATATTGTTTTACATATTTATCTCCTCTTTTATTAGAGAATATAATTTAAATAATAATATTCATTTTTTAAATTAATATATTTGAAATAAATGATATTTTTTCAGATAAGTTGTTGTTTCACGTGCTTACGTTATAAAATTAGAAAGTGAAAAAGTACAACTCATGCTCCAAGGAATGATATTTGGATAGAATTCTAAGCGTGCTTTCATAATATTCTTGGATAGAATTATGGTTAGTATTAAACGTTCAAGTTTTGTCCCCCTTTTTTTTTCAAATAACTTAAAATTTATAACAGAGTACGATTTTATATTCTAATTTTTGTAGTTATTTTTTGAATGAGTTCGAATTTATTCATAACTAATTTAAATTAAATGATTTTGGATATAAAATAAACATCATTAATGATATGTTATATGCTTCATTAAAAGTGGTGTTAATCCATAGATGTTTAATTATGGTTAAAAAATAATTGAAATGATAAACCTTCTCTTAATGGTCTAAATCATAAATAGCAATTTTTTTTATACGAAATAAATTATTGAGACTCAATATATAATAAACAAACCTAATCTTTCATCCGAGTTTTGTTGTTTCAATAACAAAATCGAACTGATCAAATTCAATTCATATAAATTTAACTCGAGACGTTCCTAGTAATAAACAGTTCGGCTAATTTACCATTTACCATCTAATCTTGAAAGATATTGATAGGTAAACAATCTTCGACCCATATAAAGAAAACAACTCAGTAAGGTTCGGGGGGCTTCGGGCAAGCGGGCCGGATCAAAGCAGCACGTCTAGAGAACACCGTTCATCCGTTGGACGGGACGTTTTCGACATCATCAGTTATCATTAAATGAAACATCAGTAGTGGAAGATCTTGAAAACGCGGAGAAAGCCAGATCACAAGCGCGCGCCGCGCCCTTCTCCATTTTCCTTTCTCCTTCTTCTTTTGTGTTCTGGACGCTGGGGGCCTGAGGCCAAGCAAGCTCTTCTGGGTCCCTCCCTCAAGTCATCTCAACAGGGGTGTCGCAAAAGTGCCCACATACCCCCACCAAAGGGAACCAAAATAGCATCTAGTGTCATGTGAAATAATAGCCGACTATCAAATGCAAAGCTCTCTATATACTTTCTCCTCGAAGTCAATTTTATCTTGACTGCTTTATCTCCTTTGTTAATTAATTAATAAATTGAATGAAAACGAGGAGTCCATGGGATCCACTGCACATAACTTCAGATCTTCATCAATTGGGTGTTTATTAAGTATATACTTAATTCTTAATAAAATAAGATAATGCTAAATTATAACCTCTTAATACAGCTACAATTTGAAGTTTTACCTCTCTTTACAAGGGTATGATTAGACAAACTCCATATGATAAGCATTTGATAAGTAGCTCAGGCTAGATCCTAAGCTAGTTGTGGATAGTCCAAGTGGGTTGGTTGATCACATGCAGCTTTTCCATCTGCCCATCATAGCTTTCAAAAAAGCAAAGATTAGACGTGTTTCCTATCAAAACTTTAGTGGGCTTCCTCCAAAACTCGTTTATCCTAAACCACAAATGCGTTAAGCTTTCCTCTGTTCATTATCATGTTCTCTCTTAAGTGATCCATCAGAGTTGCCCTCATGTTTATCGCCTAGTGTGGGTGAAACTTGCCGGCGAGTAATATTGTTGTGGATGAAATACAAGAACATGTGAGTATTGGGTTTGTAGAAGCAAAGATGATCACATCATTAGGTATTCAAAATTTCTTCCAATCTTATTTGCATTTTGATCCCTTTTCAGGTCATCTGGTGCACGAAATCGGAAAAATAAACACAAATATTTTTTTCGGAAAATGGGAAAGAGAAGGGCAATTGTTTCATGAAAGCAACACTCTCGGTGCCCACTGCCCAAGGCTTGCTACGTACTTTGGACCTTTTGGCTGCTTCTGCTTCGGTATAGTTCGATGGCAGATACCCATCTAACTTATCTTTTAGAGTGATAAAAAATTTCAGTGGAGAAAATGTTAACCTACTCATACGAAACTCATTACATATTCTCAAAGTTGCATTGCAGGCTTTAGACCAGGAACGATGGGAACGTGGTTGGGAATTAGGAGGGGATGTGGTGATCCCTACAGGCTACAGCTATACTGTATTGACCGCTGGCGCCATCCTGTTGGAATTCTTGGGTTTGGTTTCCCTTCTCTCTTTTGGTGCAAATACAGAGTATTACTCCCAGAACACGCACGGAACTCCTAAAACAATGGAAAGAGCAGGAGTGCTCCTCTGATTCGCAGTGCATCTGTGGGTCGTAAGAAGGCTGCCATATTAATATGATTACTTAAGGCTTTTTTTCTTTCTTTTCTTTATCGTCTCTCGGCCTAGCTTGCATAAGAGGACTATCTCAGAGAGCCTCTTTTCCTGGAGAGTGGAGAACATAACACATGGGCCCGAATTCCTTGCCGTGTTGCCCCAGCAAGCCGAGAAGGATTTTATTTGCAAGTGGCAAGTAGTACCAAGGATCCTTACAAATCCCGATGGGGGCCACACGTTCCCAGCAACTATCCCATGGCGAATATAATCGCAGATAAAAACAAAAACCATGGAAACAAAAAGCCAGAAGTGCAAGCAACTGGAACCAACTCCATCAGATTAAATTCCGTATTGTATAGATATTTGCTGCAGAAAAAAACAAGTACCCCATGGAAAACACAATGAGTGACTTGAGTTACCAATGATATGATTTATGCATATCTAAACCAATCCCTTTTATCTATCTAAGTGAGGCAATGCAAACTGAAACCGAGCATCCACCTAGAATTTCTGGATGACAACTGAATTGGCTATGCCAGCCTCCTCTATAGTCTGGTCCAGATCTCCGAGTTGTTTGGGAGGGAACCCCATCGTAAGCAGTTGGTAAGTTCTAACTCCACTAGGTCTCAATGCATCAATAAATGCATGGATGTCTCTGATCGTATGGTGCCAGTTGAAGCGAGAAACCATCCGCGTACCATCAGCCAATCTTAGCTGAATAGAAGTAGACGGTGATGACTCATCAACAACTAAACCCATTGATGGCACTGGAGCACTATTGAGGGAAGTGGCGGCAACTGTGGGTTCAGAGGCATCTGCGGGGGTGGTGGTGGTGCTATCTAAAGTTCTTCCCACTCCCTGAAAGGGTATGTGGCGCTTCACTGGCTCCTGTTTTAGAGCAATAGGATGAAGGAACAGTAAGAAAATATAGAGAAAGAAACAAGCATAGACTACATCAGGGGAACTGTGAACGCACTGGGTAGTTTTCATCCCGCCTCTCTAGATCAACATGTACAGCAGTTCCATTAGCTGGGGGTTCAAGCTCATCAGGACATTCAGACTCCTTGATGCTCTGCATTGAGATACAACTAATCATAAGGGTATAAAGTCTCTACAATAATAGGATTGCTTGCAGAATGTTGGAAATGAGCCCCTTCATCAGAAGATTTTCACTCTTTTGTTCAACCATTGAAAGAGTAAGTCAAACCATCTATTAAACTAAAAAGACTGATTGCTCAGAAAAAAAAAAAACTAAAAAGACTGACTACAATGAAAAGATCATTGAAAACATGGACAGATTAGATCTCGTTTTATCAGTAAACATTTCCAAAGAAAAGACATCAGAGAAGAAACTGTGTAAAAAGAATGCAAAGGGAAAAATGGATCAACAAAACGTGCAGTTGCAATTGCCAACAGCAACTGTTGTTGCCAGAGGAGCTTTTGGTTTTTCCTTCTTTGCACAACTAAATGATGTATTAGAGTTTTGGACTCCAACATTGCCTATTCACCTTGCAAAGAAAGGCAAGTGGAATATATAACTGCATAGACCACAACAGGAGACAAAGGAAACTACACCATAGAATACTATGATTGATAACCACCAGCACAATTTCAAATAGAACTGCATTAAAATATTACCTCCAAAAAGGATGCATTTGCAGGATCATCGAACCTTCGTAAAGGACCATCATCCACACAGAATCCATTCCTCCAAAAAATGATGGTATGATTGACAACTTCAGGGGGCTCAGGTCTAGATGATACAGTCCCTCCTGAGAGTAATCTTGCTGTTCCGGTAAAACTTTTTGAGCTTGAAGATGGTCGAAGGTGATCAGCAGGTTCTTCTACAGCTCTCTGTCTGGTTCGATTAAAAATTGCATCCACATCATTACCTTTCATAGGATCTCGGACAAGCATTCCACTGCAACCAACAATACAACTGATTAACATTGTCAATCAAAGTTGTCGTCAATATGCTAAAATTTACCGTTTGGGGAAAAGAGACAGTGATGTCATTTTTTCATTTTTAAGTAAATGCCTCAGACATACTACCAAAAAACTTAGTATCAGCAACAGAAAGTACCGTATGAAAACAGTGCATACAATTAAGTAAGGGAAATAATTTCTACTTGGCCTTAAGCCATCCATGTTCAGTTGGGTCCAGCTGAGGCTTACTCTTTTGTTATGGTCTTTTGTGCACAAAATTGCTTGGAACCCTGCCAAAGGACCTCATTTTCCATATAGACAAAAGTGAGAAAACATGGACCTAAAACCTTGCATGAAAAGAATGCAGATATATATTGTAGTCACATTCCCCCCCCCCCCTCTCTTTTCTTTTCTCTCTCGCTCTCTCTCTTCACTGAAGGTGCCTTCAATGATAACATCCGAAGTATCAAATATCAGAATCACAAAGTGTTTTGGGATTTCATAAGAAATGGCAGAAACTGATGCTTTGGTCATTTTGTTAACTCCTTGCTGCCAGGCCCTGCTCATCATCGTGCTGGAAAAATCAGGGTCTGGAAGAGGCCTACCCATTAATGCATCCAAAGAGACTTCCTCAATGTATTCATTCCCCTTCCATGCAAAAGGTACTTTCCTCAATAAAACAAACTCCAATGAATCTCCACGTTGGTCCTTGTTACTTTTACTTGTAAAGCTTTCTATAAGGCATTCCATTGTCAGATTATAACAAAATTATCGCTCGCTTCTATATATTATGATACAATAATACCTAAGCTCCTTTAGTCGATTAACAACGTAAAACGCAGCAATGGCAAACGTATAAAGATGACCATTTTAGCAATATCACTCATAATCTTCACCTTCAACCAAACCTATTTGTTTAGCTGAAAACGCAGTAACCTCCTCCTTTGATCAATCGCAATGGCGTGTATTTTTAAACATTTATTGTTTCTTTTCAGTCTACTCGATTGAATTGCGAATGCCTTAAAAATAGGGATACCGAAAGTAATTCTTCTATGCATTTTTCCTCGGTTTTCTAGGCAACCAAACATGGAAACCCTCACAAAAAATATAGAATAGGAAGAACAGAGTGTACCTCTTCTCGCCACCAGTGTAGTAGTCCTGAGGCTCATCGGAGTCGTCACTACTACCGCAGTCATCCCGAGGCGGCAGGTTCAGATCAGCAAGAGAACGGATGTTGCCGCGTGCACTACGGCTCTTGGACGGCCGGTTGTTGTTGTTCTTCTTCTTTTCCCGCCTCGACCGAAGCTCGTACGGAGCCCGAGAAGACTTCGGAGAAGCTGACCGCGACCGGGATCTCGTGGGTGAGTAGTCGGGGGAAGCTGGCTCCGACGGCGGCGACGCAGAGTCGGAGGGAACACTCGGGTGCGTGACAACGGCGTCAGTATCGGCGTTGACATCGAATACGTTGTTATTTTCGTCAACATCGTTGTTGGTGTCTTCGAGGAAGGTCGAAACGGCGGCGTCGAGGTCGAAATTGTGGCTCTCCAAGAAGAAAAGGGCTACCTCTCTGGACGAGGAGGTGATCTCGCGGAAGGCGTTTATCAGGGCTTCGTTGTTGTCGTCGTTGTTATTGTTGGGCTTGGTTTCCTGGGTTTCGCTTTCCATTGCCGCAGAGAGACCCCCCCCGTTGTCAAAGCTTTGAGCTTTCTTTGATCGGATTGCTCAGAGTTGGCGAGAGCCAATTAGACTCTCCAGTAGTAGTGTGTGTATATATATCTGGAAGAGCGTAGACGACTTTTAAACGATGTCGTTTATATAGCGGGAAGAGTGTGCACCCCACCCACTTTGAAACAGAACTACAAATGAGTTACGTTTCTTCTATTCGACAATGGTGCTTTTCCGTTGGCTGGGGGGGGGGGTTTGCAAAAATTGAGAGGGGCGGGGTGAAGACAGGACCACAGGTCGAGGGATTGGATCCTTTACCCGAGTACGGAGTAGATAACACTGATCTTTCATACGTTCGGAAACCCTCAGGCCTCAAGAGAAACCGCCCGAGTTTAAGAAAATGTTTTGTTTTTTGTTTTTGACAATGTACAATTGCGATGAGACCTGAGCTAATGTCTGTCTGTAACTTTAGTGGTCTTTTGTTTATCAAAATTTTAGAAAATATTTTAAAAATTTTGAAAATTTTTTAAATATTGAAATTTATAAAATTTATAAAATGTGTAAATATTAAAAATTTTAAAATTTATTTAATTTGTTCGAAATTTTGATATTTCAAAATATTGGACAAACGAATGCTAAATGGGTCTACCGTGTGCAGGATTTCGCTCTTTACCAGAAGGGAAAGATTAAACGTTTGGGCCTTTATTTAGATGGACTGTACTAACTTTATTATATGTAAGAAAAATCTAGGAGGAAGTCTACGTGAGTCCATGGACCCTATAGGGAGGGATTTTACTCTCTCCAAAGATTGAGGGTTGGGATCGTTTGCTTAAGCTTGGAATCTATTACCTGGGCTCCCTCGTTACACTTTTTTTTTTTTATCAGTTAGGGAGCTCCTCAAGAACAGTGAACGACAATCAAGAATTGCAGTCTACAAAGAGACATTTTTTAGGCAAAAATGGTAAGAGAAGATAGGAGGTTGAGATCTTTCACACGGGCGACTCTAGTAGCACTATTATTGAGTATCACTATAGTGATCCAAACTTCTACATAAAGAGCATAAAGAACCAGGACGACTGGATATATATGATGGTTTTACACAGATCAAATAGGCCACACAAATCCAAGCATCAACCGCATGGAAATTCCTTCCTCCCAAGATATTGAAAAACATGCAGTATTGGAGAGCTCAATGCTCTCACTTAGCTTAAAAGCAAAATTTTCTCTCCTCCTAGGGAAGACAATAATTTCTTACGAGGCACTCTTCAGGATGAAAAAAACATGAATCCAAGAGATATATGGACATATATTGGTACGATCTCAAGGGTCTAGAACCTATGGAGGCTGAAAATGTATCATCCAGTTTATCAATCCTCTGCGCGAATGAAACCAGGCCTCATAAACGGTGAAGTTTGACAAACTTCCAAGCCCTGAGTAAGATTAATCTCCTTATACGCTTTTAGCTGTCAATCAGTCTCCAAATTCAGATTACGTGAATACACAAAATAGCAAAAGCAAGAACCAAAAAGAACACGTTCATATGTACGAGACAGAGCAAAGAAAATTGTACATTGAAAATTAATTTCTAGCATGTGCAGACACATAGAAGAGCAAAAATAGAAAAATGCATATAAACATGAACCTTGAAGAAGGTCAATGAATTTTGTGTTGGTGTGTTTGTGTCTGCTGCCATTAGCTTGTGTTTACAGATAACTAACAAACTGGAGCAGAGATTGAAGACCAATTGAGACCATAATACTATTTAACTTAGCGCTAAGTTGCTCTGGAAGAGGCGCTGGGGGGGGGGGGGGGTTTGTGAGGGAATGAGGGGGTTTTGCCAATTAGGCTGATAAGGGATTTATCCTATGAGAATAAACCATGGGGAACAATCAGAGAAGAGAGAGAGGTAGACAATCACTACCAGCTTACAGCAAGACAACCTTAAAACTTACAAGGAAGTTCAAGTATTGTGACTGGTGACATCTCCAATATTTGAAAGGCGAGGGACTACCATAGGTCCTCCACGAACCTTTTCAAGAGCGAAGCTTATCCTTAGCGGTCGACCTAACAATGCCTATAACAAAACCACAGAAATCAACAGGAGTTATCATGCACTCACAAAGAAGATGCTTTGGAAGATGAAATTCAAGTTCTTGAGAATCCCAAGCAGCAGCTCACCTTTCCATCCATGGCCTCTTTCGCACACCTGGCATCATCTTCTTTTGAAAAATCCACAAACCCAAAGCCTCTAGATCTACCAGTGTCTTTATCGTACAGTATATTCACTACAGTTCCAACAGCGGCATGATTTAGAGACGGAAAAGTCCAGCATAATTGTGCAGTGTATCGCATGGAAACCAGATGGGATGGAATGGGAACTCAACATATGTTTCTAGTACATTACCGGAAAATACCAATGCCATTTGCAATGAGAGTAACAGATGTTTGTAAACTTACGATAGATGACTCATTAGTAGTGTCTGCATCTGAAAAAATCAGAGTAGTTCTACAAGTGGTATCAGCACCCATTGCTACAAATAAGCCAATTTCCAGTTTCAAAGGACCAAGCACACTGAGAAAGACACTATACACTGAACTCCTTGCTAAAAGTCAAAACAATCGCATTAGAAAGGGGCTAATGCTCCTTTCACATATCATGAAAGCAACTGAAAAAGCCAATGCCCAAGCGTTTGAAAGTCCATAAAATATTGAGGGCTTAAGTTTCCTGACTGACTAAAAGGTAGAAGATAAGGACTCTACGAGTGTTCGATTCATGAACCATGTGAGCCAGTGAACTGCTATGATGTACTTGATTCATAAAAAAAGTTCAGAGCAAAAATCGATTAGTTAATAATGTCAATTTGAATGTTGCACATAAAATGATAATGGCATGAAATCAATCAGACCTTTAGTCGAATAACTTATGAACCATTCAAGAAAGTGGCTTTCCATCATACTCTATCTCTTAATAGGTTACCTTCGGTGACCATTCCAAATGAAGAGAAAGCGTCTTTCAAGGACTTCTCGTCCACCGACCATGACAGGCCTGCAACACCCAGAAGCCATCATCACAATCCAAGCATGTCCAAGGCACTGGAAAATAGATTCGAGGACGCAACTAAGAGTGCTCTCGTGTGTGGGTGTGTGTGGGTGAGAGAGATGAACCTCCTACAAAAAGCTTATTCTTGCGGGGAGGAGGGGAGGATGATGGTGGTGAACAGTAATATCGTAGTGTTGAAGCTGGACTGTTGACCCTGGTTAGTATTGTCCTAGCAAGGAACACCGCAGTGTTCTCCATTGTTGACAACGTTTTCTTTCTTTGTTCTCTCTTCAATAACGGCGTCCAAGTTTGGTTACTGGCTTACCGCTGGGCGCTGGGCGCCGATGTTATTGATGCACTGGAAACTTTTTTTTTTTTTTTTCGTTTTTCTTTTGTGGTTTATATACACTTTTACCCCTAAATTATGGGCCATTCATATTTTGTACCCTAAATTTTAACTTTGAGATATTTCATTTTCAAATGACCAACTTTGTACACGTTGTTTTTGCCTAAATAGACCTGGTCTAGATATTTGACCAATACATCAAGCATCTCAAGTAATTTTTTCGAGTTAATTACACTTTGTATCTATGTAATTTGAAGGTCTTGACACTCTTTACCTCATTCTTTCAATTTTAACACATTTCACCTATGTGGTTCTGACTTATTTCGATTTTTACTCTCTCATCAATTTATCCGTTATTTCGAACGGAAAAATCAACCACGTGCAAAATATGTGGGTACAAAGTGTCTCACAAATTAAAAAAAAAAGAGGCACAAAGTGTTAGATCTTAAAACCACGTGAGTGTAAAATATAATTAATCTTTTTTAAATCAAGAGCAAAATAGACAAGTGAGCCACTTGTAAAATACGTTATTGAAATTTTCATTCATTTTAATAAATAAATAAAAAGCGGAGTACAAATTAAAAGAACCTAGAATCACGTAAATGAAAATGTGTCAAAATTGTAAAAACATAGTGCAAAGTGTTAAACTTCCAAAATCCTGTGGCTTAAATTGTAATTAACCTTTATTTTTTTCGTTTCAATGTTTTGGTATGTTCAAAAAAAAAAAACATCCAGATTCAAAACCATCAGCCAGAATGAAAAAGTCTTACCAATTAATTAGCTATACGAAAAATACTTGTGAACAATGAAGGCAATCACCATTGTTTATCCGTTAACAAGGAAACTAATTACAAAAAGGTATCTCTCTACTATAATGGGCTCACCATGGGACAACAATTCTCTCACGTTGCCACTTCTTTCATAGTAGAGAGAAATCGAATGGACACTCAATAATGTTCAAGAGGTGTGGTGTGAAATAGAACATGTTATTCCACTCGAAGCAAAATATTGACCAAATTAACTTGCTCTATTTGGGTCTGCATTAAGTCATTGGGGGTGTGTATAGGGTAATCACTTTATTCATTCTGGCACAAGATAGCTTAGCAAAAAATCGCAAAGTTTGCTGGGTAAAGAATCATTAAATGCATGCCTATACAGAGGCTAGATTTAGATCTGGTCGAGTTGCTCTTTGTTGGATATGTAGGTTCAAATGTTGACCAGAACTCATCAAGGTTCCTAAGCGTCAATTCCGAGCTCCATCTGTAGAGTGTGAGTGAGAGCTTCTGCAGTCGGGCCCGAAAATTGAATGGGACCTAATGGAAAGGAGAAATAAAAGTCAGAATTTCTGCTATTTTTCTATAATGGTCTTGAAAACTAATCTAAACACGATTTTTTCACACAAAAAGCCTTTCAATCTTTAATAAAAATTTTCCATTAGTTTCAATTTCTATGAAAAACAACCCAAAAATTAATTAATGTTATTAAAATCCATAAAAATTCTTCTCTCCAAACATACTTTTTACTCTCACTTTCTCCGAAAGAATAAATTTCAAAAGCTTTCTCTTTGCAAATAAGCAGTCAGATTACTGCTACTATTCCTGAAAAAGATTGCCAATATTCCCGCACAAGAATATTGGATTTCTGCTAGTAGAAGGCCACCATAAATTCTCATTGTTAGAGTTTCGAATTTTAGATCATGTAGAAGAGGTCATTTTATTTGTAATTCCTTGTATGCATATGTTTACTCGCTTTCTAATCAAATCTGTACTGCATAAAGGAAAATATGAAAGGTGACAACGTACCTGGATTAACATATCTGTTACTGAGGACCCAGTCATCCCTTAGAGACACGAATTTGTTGAATAATGCCCCTGATATAAATGAGAATAAACATGTTTAGATTTCTTTGATAGGTCTTGGATTTTGCTACTAGTGCTGCAGGCTAGTGAGGGACTGCAGATCAGTATTTACTACCATTAGACCACAGCAGATGTAAGAAGAAAAGAAAGACAATCACCGTCAAGTTCCACCATTGCCTTCTTAATGACTGGCTTGAATTTCCCTGCAAAAGAAGTGTTTAAACATCAAGCTAGGTCGCAGTGCTTTACTATGAAATTGGGAAGAAGCATGTTGAGTTCATAGCATTGGTACGATTCCTGTCTGAACAAAAACTACAAGAAAAACAGCAGTTAAAAAAAAATTAACACAAAAAAAGATGATACCATGCCTCCGCTCCACAACCATTAAGGATGTCAATGGCGTTCCTCCAACTGTCCATTCCTCTGCTGGAGCACCCAAATTTCCTACCTGGATTTGCAGTTATTTCTATTCTTAGTCAGTAAAAGAAAAACGATCATTATGATCACTACTGCTGAATAGAAAATAAGATGTACTCGAACAGAGCAAACGAAGAAGGAAATGGAAACGTTTAGAAGTAAGACAAATCTACAATTAGACACACACGAAGCAAAAGAATGGAAGCACTAACCGAGGAAATCAATCCAGTCTTTCCATAGTGAAGGAGGACTCCAGCTGCATGACCCAGTGCGTAGCAATAGTTTGCGTCAAAGATTGTAGGCAAACCACATCTACCCTCGTAACTGGAAAAAAAACATTAAAATCATTTTAGATAGGAATGGAACTTGGAACCCCATTGCATCTTATGCTTAGCAGCATTAAGCATCGGATCTCAAATAACAAGATGAACATTTCCGTCAGTACCCAAAGAAGTGAGACTGTCCGGTGAACTGCCCATTAAACAAACCCTCCTGCTTCCTTTTTTCCAATTCAGTTCCCACCATTTCAATGAGCATTTTCTCTGTTTCTATCTTGGCAAGCTAGAGGAATGAAATGAAGAGTGTTAAACTCAGACAACAAGACTATATTCACAGGTATAAGCTCTACAAATGAAAATTAGCAGACAAATTACCTGCACATTCCCATGTGGGTCTCTTTCAAGCAGCAGTTGCTTCCGAATTGCGTATGGCAAAAGGTCAAAAACCTCCCGAGAGTGGCTTTGGAGTTTCTTCTTCCATACTCCAGATGCATCAATAACTTCATGAAGTAGGATTTCATTAAGTTCTGCAATGAGTTGTTGTGCCTGCAAGTTACACGGTAAATAAAGCGAGGTTTCTGAGATTTTCCCGCCGTATGATAGAGTACCTTCCCCTAAAATTCTTAATCAAGACACATTAAAGTCAATGATGAAGTAAGCAGAAAATGCACAAAAGACAGCAGATTAAGTTCCATGTTTTCTTCAAAATAATACCTCAGGAATGAAATCGATCAGACCTTCTGGCATAAGGATGACACCATAGTTATACCCAAGCTTAGAGCGTTCGCAGATTATATCTGCCATATAGCCTGTAATACTCTTGAGTGTTTGTTTCTTGACATAAACCTGTGGCAAAACGTGACCTTATCAAGATTTGAATAGAACCATAAGGAATTATGAATCTCAAACACCACAATGTTTAAATTTTTCAGCTGCCAATGGCTTCACTCAGATTTGCATGATCTAGCTTATGTGGTAAACAGATGACAACGAATACAACAGCAGATAACAAGATATATAAGTAATTAAGTTGGAAAAACTCAATCAAAAGGTACCTCCTCTCCGATAATTGCAAGGTTTGGATGAGTCTGCAAAGCACATTCCATTGTTATGTGAGACGCTGCACGGCCCATTAGCCTTATGACTGCAGAAGCATGACAATTAAGCGAACAATCAAAAGGAGATCCATGAAAAATCATTAAATACATTTACTCTGTAAGCAAATGAAGACTAGTGCAAGAGTTTTACGTCTCATATTCATAACAAAGAGGCTGGGTGCATAAAATTAGACAGATCAGGTGGTGCATCCTAATGGAGCTTAAATTAAGATAAACAGCAATTAAGTCAGAAAAAAAAGCAACATCATGATAGCCATCAATCTACTTTTAAGTGGATGACACAGCTTTTGCAATGTCACCAATGCTGGCACATCAATTTTAAAAAAACTTCCAGCATTGACTTCGAGAACTGGATACTTGTGCATACTAAATTCTTGTGTCGAAGGAACTACATACAATTATCCTCTCAACAGCAACATTAGATATTTCCCGTGCAAATTCTTTATGTTTGTAAAACAACTTCATTGTATAAACTCAAGAAGCAACAGGAAAAAGACAACGCATAACATAATTGAGTTTGTTTGAAACCAGAGCTCTTACAGTGGTAGTATTTCCCAGTTGAACGGCAATCTGTCATCACATTTCCTATCAACTCGGAATATATCTGCATAGTTAAAGACATTGGTGAATATTTTCTGCAATAGACGGAGTTAGAATCTAAAGAGAGGATGTACAACCATTCCACAATAAGTTAAAAAGTAACGGAAAAAAACCTATGAGGAGCTGTTAGAGAATATAATTAAAATAATAAAATATATCTATTCCTATCAGTTTAAGCTTTTGAGATAATAATAGATTCATATGGTATCACGGTCAAGATCCTGAGTTTAAGATCCGACGCACAATCAAAACACGCATAAAAAGAAAAGAAAAGCAAGGAAGATAGAAAAAAAAAAGTACTAAAGTGTACGTATTAGATACCTTGCATGCAGTGTCAAAGCCAAAAGTGGTCGGAACCTCTTTGCATTTCAAGTCACCATCAATGGTTTTAGGACACCCAATGACCTTTGTCTTCATATTTTTAGCCCTTAAAAAAGTAAGTGAGAAGGGAATAAGCAAATAAAGTAGCCTCGGATTAGGGAAGTGTAGCAAACAATACCAAAATTATACTTGAAATTTAATAGCATCATGTGTCCAAATCAAGGAATTTCAAAACTTTATTTACGGAAAAAAAAAGGAATTTCAAAACTTTAAAGGAGAGTGAAACAGAACACCGTCTTGCAAAGAGGCCCATACCGTACCTGAAATTTTCGGCAAGGAGACAAGCATTTGTGTTGGAGTCATCCCCACCAATAATAACAAGCCCATCCAAATCAAGCTTTGTTACTGTTTCTTCAGCTTGCTTGAGCTGAAAGACAATAATAGCATGCAACCTCAGTTACCATTTCTCCAATATCTTGTGCAGAAGGAGGAAAAATTTATGTGAGCACCGCTTTTGAAAGACAATCAATAATGGAAGGAAGTGCAAAAAAGTGCATAGACAGAGGAAAATATGACCTGTTCTGGAGTTTCAATCTTGTCTCTGCCACTGCGGATCATATCAAACCCACCCTATATATCAACAAAATCCAAATGGTGAGTTAGAAAAAGATACGACAAACTCATTTCCTCCAATCAGACCTCGTTCCCGAGCATTAGTGTTCACTTCTGAAACTAATGCACATGCGCTTCTTCTTTTTCCTTCATAATACCCGATTTGTGTAATGGAAAATATTGCCTCTAGTAAGACATGAACCTACATGAATTTTATCACATACACAGATTTCGCCCTTAATAATTAGGACTAATTTCTTTTTAGGGTCAGTACTCCAAGACCTTTAGTCTAATAATTGTCTGGTTTATTGGGATGAAAGTACTACACAGACTCCAAAATTACTAGTTGTGCGTGAGCTGACCCGAATATTCAATTTTCTTTTTTTTAAAAAGACGAATTTTCCCTATGCGATGTGAAACGTCAAACGTGTATGGTATCGGCTTATAAGAAAATGCCGTAGTAGTCCTTTAATGTAGACAGATCACAGAAGGTCCAAAAAGCTAGTTAATGCTATTTCATTAAAGTTTTTAAGAATTAATTCAACCCTAATGGAGAAAACCTGCTTTACCAAAATCTGTACTATAACTTCAACCCGATTCCAATTGGCCACCCAAATAAAAATCCTCCCGACCCGCCCGTGTCCGAAGCCAACGGAACAACTTGCGAAGGCTTATCAGTTGGCACGACTTGGTAACAAATCAAGGGCCGAGTGGAGATGGTAACAGAGAAGATAGTCAGAGGGCCGTTCTTATTTATTTTTTATTTTTGTCTTTTTCTGGTCAGTTAAAAGGGGTTTAAAAAATGAAAGTGGAACGATTTTCCTAAAAAAACAACTAGCATACTAGCTTTTTAAAAAATAATCAGCAAGATAAAGGCAAAACTAAGAATGACTGAAAGGCAAAAGCTTAACCTGATTCCTGTAAGGGTAGATAAACTCCGCTGACAATCAACATAGTTGCACTTCAAAATCCCCGCTGGGCCGCCCCTGAATCCATACAATCTGCTTCCCCTGGTCCGAGCCTGTAAGTAATCTAATACAAAGACCGAACCTAAACAGTAAAAACTCTGACCCGGAAATAAATAAAAAAAAAACAGAAATAACTAATTCCAACCAGAATTTTGACAAAAAAAAAAAAAAGTTAACAATTCAATGGGGAGAGAAAGAGAGAGACTTAAAAATAATAACTAGCCATGTTCGCGAGTAAAGTCACACGTCTTCTTTTTTTCATTGTTTTTGAGTGGATAAAGTTATGCTTTAGATTATTCTGTGCTTTTTAGATTGAAAAGAGTACTTCTAAACAAAAAAAACAGTGTAAAACTTGTCTAGTACGACCCAAAACGTTACTTTAGTCGTAGATTAGGTAAAACCCTCACCGAAAGACACGGTTCAGAGAAAAAAAAAAAGATTAAAATAAATAAAAAGCAGAAAGCAAAGGAGAAGACCCTCACCGAAAAGTCCAGAGATGACATTATGTCCACCAGCAGCCTGCCCGCCGGAAAGAACTACCCCAATGTTCAAACTTCGCTCTTCTGCTGCTTCCCCGGAAGCACCAACGGCCTTCAGGGTCACCGAAGGCTGCCCAAATAGTTTCGGAAAGAACTCTGCAATCTCCTCTGCAATTGACCAGTCCACATAATGTCAGAACCTTCTATTCTGACGACTGACCAGTTTCCGTCATCCAACAAATCAAAAGGACCGTTAATCAAGGAGTCACGTTAGTCGACAACGCGAGAGAAACTTCCCGTTACCTAACCACGTTATTATACACAAAAGCAAAACCGGACAGTCTGTTCTACATCATTTGAAATAACATCATCGTACGTCAAACCAAAATTTTTTAACCCAGACAAGGAAACATACACGCGCACGCGTACAGTGATTTCCCCCAAGCAAGCAAGCATACGCACAATTCAGATGCAGACACGTACATGACACAAAAAAGCACAAATATTCATTGGTCAAAGTCAACGTGAAACAGTAGCACAGCCACAGACCGCAACGCACGCGCCCCCAATCACCCCCACACAATCAAGAAGGTTATGCATTTACAATCACCGATTCCACCTACATGTCTCTGAGCTCGTTACATGTTCTCGTACAGATGCGCACACAGTCACCTATGTATCGCGTTTGAATACCCGATTCCACCTACATGTCTCTGAGCTCGTTACATGTTCTTGTACAGATGCGCACACAGTCACCTATGTATCGCGTTTGAATACCGAAGTAAATACATAGATCATACGTGATAGAAATACAGACCGAGGTTTCCGACTGCGGAACTTGGTGGGCCGTCGACGAGTTCGAAGGAGTTTTTGAGAACAGAAGGGAGAGGGAGTGGTATGTTTAGGCGGCTGCCCTGGACCTCACTGTAATCCGAGACAAGGCGCCCCGGCACGGCCTTGCCAGTAGCTGAGATGGAGAACGACATTTTTCCTTCTGGACGTTAACTTTCTCTTCGCGACTGTGCGAGGATCTGAGAGAGAGAGAGAGAGAGATGCAGGTGTTCTGTTTTGTGTTTGACTTTGGGAAACGCGATTTTGGGTTCTCTAGTTCTTAAAGCGGAGAGTCTTTGTCTGGGACGATGGCAAAAGATGCATTACCGGTGTTCGCCAAGCTATCTGGGTGCGTTCCCTTATGTTATGTTAGGGCGGTCCTACTTTTGACGAATTGAGGGGCGGGGCCTGCATCCTAGGCTACGAATCGGGGGCTAAGACAACAATTTAAATTTTATATTTTCAAAATTCATTATATTAAAAAAATACCATTTCTCTCCTCTTTCACAATAATAGATTCCAATTATATTTGGCTATTCAAGTTTTGCTAAGATATTACCAATTCGGAGTGGTATTATTGATTATGTTTTTATATCTAATGCATGCGGTCAGAAAAAAATTATTTATTTATATATATTATAATAGTAATGTATTGGACTAGAAACTGTTAAATACTTTAGATGTTGTTCACAAGTCCAAATTGATGAATTAGGTTAAATGAATTATTCTCGTTAAAAATAAAATAAAATAAAGAGAAAAAAAATATAGATACATATTTGTTAGGGGGGGCTCAGTTAACAAGCTTGGTGGCCTTACCTATGGCGGGGGCTTAGTGACTGGTTGTATTAAGAAGCGAAAACGGTGTGCGGAAAGGGGTAAGTAGCACACTGGTGGCTGGTGGTCAACAATAATATATAATCATATAATTAAAATTATACGCACTGGAATAAGCCCGTGCACATAATTCACGTATTAAAAATGGTTCTTCCCTTAGTTCTTAACTCGGTCACTGAAATCTTCTTTTTCGTGGGCTCTTCGCCGGGTTGAGAACAAATCCTTTTCTTGAATTTGAATATGTTATATAAATCTACTGGTGTTAAAATTTAGTGGTATTTGATCGAATTATCATACGTGTTTTATAGAACTAATAAAATATGCAAATTAATTGTTACTTGATCAGATTGTTATCTTATTGGTATATATTTTTTTCATTAAAAAGGCTCTAGATGCAGAGAAGTAGATGCTCTAAAGAGGAGAGAATTTTGAATTTGACTCGCCTTCTGGAGACCTTGACTTGGGTTAAACCCGTTGCCAATTCAAGGGGAACAAAGGGTGTTTGGGCTTTACAAACGTGGGCTTCAACATAAATGGGTCACGCAACAACTGGGCCTGCGGGAACATTCGCTTTCGCTTAGTCTCCAACCTTTCTTTCTTCAGTCCTCAATCCCTCGCCTCCATCATCGCCAAGGTACGAGCTGAGCCGCGGGTTCAGTCCAGGTCCTCTCTCTCTCTCTCTCTCTGTTCCGTCATTTCTTTGTGGAGAATTTCGTTTGAATTTTCCTGTTGTTGAATGTTATACGTTTCGCGCAATACGCTCTTCTTTTTCTTTTTTCTTTTTTGTTCTCTTTGAGATGGGTTTACTTATTTAAACTTTCAATTGGGCATCGGCGAGGATTTAGAAATTGTAGTGCATTAAGGGAGTTTTCAGCTCACCGTTTTCTACGAAACTCAAATACTGCTTATGAAAACTTAATTTACAGCGGGGAAATTTAATGTACTTCAGTTTGTTTGGGAGGTTGCGCTCGGGGGATAGAAAAAACAATCTGTTTTTTTTATTGAGTCCTGAAATGGTTCATCGTGAAATTTTAGAGAAATTGATGTTTTAGTGACTGAGTGTTGTGAACAAATGGGATCTTCTTTCCCCTTATAGTCCGTTGAAGGTTTATATTCGGATATGTGTATATTTATTCTTTAAAGCAATTTTCGTGAGTATATTTTCAGTAGTTTGCAATATTCAGTCTTGGTAATATTCTTTCAGGTAGTTAGGTAGCTGAATTTTGGAGAGGATAATGATAAGAGTTTGATATTTCATTTCACTGGAAGAATGAAGTTTTTTTTGGAAGTTTAGTGTTGGGATACGGGTGATATTTCTCTTAAAATTTAGGTTGTGACGACGGTATTTCACTTCACTTTTTGGAAATATTCATTGATGAGAAGACTGCTGGTTTTGCTTTGCTTGAATTGATCTGTTATCAAATGATTGTTGAGGCTGAACCTGAAGACCGTCAATTACATGTCTAGGGACAGAAGAATGAATTCGGTGGTGTTTACTTTTTAACCATCTTCTTTTTCTGTGCAAGGTTTCATCATCCTCCAATGAACTTTAAGTGATGATCATACTGTTCATCAGTTTTTGATTCTTAAACATGGCATAGAGAATGCACCTTGCTTCATGCAATTTTCTCAAAACGGGGGATATTTAGAACACTTGATAGCTGTCCATTTGCTTATTTTTACCTTGAAGAGAGTGCATTATGCCTATTGCTGTTCCTTTTGATTATCATTTTGTTGAGTTTATGTCACTTTATGGAGGCTTTATTTCTTTTTCTTTCATTCCAGAAGAATATTGATTAGTGCTTCGCTTGAACATTACTGTGGACTGTGTAGGTCAAAGTTGAAGACATGAACGCATATAAGGCTTACAAGGCCTGTGCACCAATTGCATGGAGCCCTAACCTATATATAACTTTGGTAAGGGGCATTCCAGGGACCAGGAAACTTCACAGGCGCACTTTGGAGGCATTGCGTTTGCGCAAGTGCAACCGAACTGTTATGCGATGGAATACTCCTACAGTCAGGGGAATGCTTCAACAGGTTTCACTATACTGGCACAGTGAATGCAGCGATTGCTTGACAATACCTTATCTGTACTTGGTTACTGATGAGTAAATTTTGTAATCCAATTAGGTCAAGAGATTAGTAGCGATCGAGACTGAAGAGATGTACAATGCACGCAAACGAAAGGAGGCAAACCATTGTGCCCTTCGTCCCCCATTGGTCATAAATCACCTTCCTGCTCCTGCAAACAATTCTTCGTAGGAGCCTAAGCACTTCTTCAGAGGTCAGCTAAAACTTCTTATCTGTGGTTTTGCTGGTCAAGGAATCAGTTTTTCCCAAAGTGTATTTTGTCAAAACAGTGCCAAAAATTATCAAGCCTGAAGCTTTGTTCTAGTTTGCAGACATGTCTCAATGGACTCAGTTGTTATTCAATTCTATAGTTTGGTTGTCTCTGAAGTTGTATTCTGGTCCTCATCTGGGAACACAAATGACATTTGAAGTTTCTCTATAGAAGGGATCGTGCAATCAAGTAACATTTTTTATTTGTATCTGTAATTCAGTGGATAGTTTCTTTGGATTAATGTTGTGATCTCTGGACGTAATTAATTCAGAACTTGGGTAAAGCAGAGCAACTTTGGTCACGACGAATATGGCCTTTCGTAGAAATTACATGATATTTCTAATAGGGACAAAAGATGACTAATACCATCTGATGAATCATGAGCGTGAAACACAAATATTGATGATTTATTTCCTTTTTTGGTAACAGATAAATGAAAACATATGCAAGTATATCTAGGCCAAATGATACTGCAGGCTCCTTGAAAGAAGACATACTAGGGTCCCTCCATCGTCTGAATACTCATCTTCTCTTCCATTTTCTCACCTGTAACATCATTTAAAGTCTTGAGCTCCTTTTCCCCATTGTCATTACTGCTAAAATATGGTTGACTTTTGTACTGGTGTTTCATTGCAATGACAAGAAAAACTAAGAAATTCAGCACTCCAAGCACTGCAAGCATCCAGTAGAAGTTGTCCAACTTTCCCCTATTCAAATTGCTCCTGAGCCATCCCTTGTGAGTCACTTTGGCCACGATGGACACCAACAAACTGCTAACAAAGAATCCCATAGAGATGGTGCTTAAGAAAAGTCCTGTGCTCATGGATTTCATCCTCTCTGGTGCCTCTCTGATGAAAAATTCTAGCTGTCCAACATAGACAAATGCTTCTCCTGCACCCACTAGGAAGAATTGAGGAACCAGCCAGAATGCACTTATTTGGCTATTTTGTTGAACTGCAATTGTCCTCCTTTGTTTCTCAATAACTGCAGCAGCCACCATAGCTGCCGTAGAGAAAACGAGTCCAATCCCAACCCTCTGAAGGCTCGTCATTCCTTGCGATTTACCAGTGAGTTTTCGGGCAAGAGGGACAAAGAGCTTCTCGTTTAGGGAAGTGAAGAGGAGAACGGTTATGATGAGAAAAGCTGAGAGAGAGCCTGAAGGAATCTCGAAGGAGCCAATTTTACGGTTCATGTAGGTGGCTTGCTCTACGGTAAAGGTAGTCATTTGAGAGTAGATTGTCCAGAAGAGGATACATGTGGACCATATAGGAATGAGCTTCACTACCATTTTCACCTCTTCAACTTCGGTCATAGTTGAAACCAACCACGGGTTGTTATCATTGGCAACGGCAGATTCATCCAGGATTGCAGCCTTGTCGAGACACCTGACCATTCACATGATTAGGAAATGTGAGTCCTGTTAAATATGTTGAAATATTGGTGGAGTTCATTTTGTTCGCAGCATATTATAGAGTTTATTCATATAATTCGAGAATGCTAGTCTGACCTGAAAAAAAAAAACAAAAAAAGACTATGCAGAAAGCCACTGGAAACCTAGGAATATACAGGCTATGTATTCCATGGTCAACAAAAACCAATTAGGCAATTTCTGAAAAGAGGTGCTAGATGGGTAATTAGGGTGAGACTGGATTATCGACTGCAACTGCTCTGAGGGTATACTTACTGAAACTTCTGAGTGTGTGGGACGTTGGCGCTTTGGTACTCATTCAAAAGGCTGGGGTGAGAAGGATAAGGATGACCCCTCTTCTTCCATGCCAAAAAAATCACCCTCCATATTACTGTTAAAGGGCTCCCTTGAGGCTTCTTGAACCGGTACCGAGGTGTCCCACAGAGGAACACGGCGACAGCAATGACCATCGTGCATCCCGAAATTCCGTAACCCCATCCTCTTCCCACATTATCTTGGACATACACGAGCGCTATTACAGCGAACAAGGACCCGATGCTAATGCCAAAGTAGAACCTGTTGAAGAAGAATATCATCGCCTTTTCTTCCTTAGGGTCTTCGTTGTCGAACTGATCGGATCCAAAGCCAGAGACGTTGGATTTTATTCCTCCAGCACCCAGTGCTACGGTATAGAGTGCAGCATAGAGCATAGCTAACTGCCGGCCGTCGGCCTCAACACAGAGATGTTGCTGATTTCTGTAGCTGGGGCATTGTGGGGGCCTCATGCTATGAACGGTGGTGGCCAATGTTAACAAGATCACCCCCTGGTGCAAAGGAACATCAGGACTCGTATAATAGTAAACTTGCAGTTACATCTTTTGACTTGAAAACTTACCGTTGCAGTAACGGTTGCAAAGATTGCAACTGCCAGGAACCTGCCGAGTTTGGCATCTGCTAAGAACCCACCTAAGAGGCCAAGAAGATTGAGAGTGCCCATGAAGTTAGTCACAATATTTGCAGATTTTGCCGATGGAATATGCATGTATCCGACCAAATAGGTCACTAAATTCATCGATATGCCCATCACACATATCCTCTCAGAAAGCTCGATTCCTGCAGAAAAGAAAAAAAACGATGGAATTTAACAAGTGGCCTTAAGATTAATACTACAAACTTGGACTCGATGTAAACGACAACTCTGGGGGAACCTAAGATGAGCCCTGCAGCGAGCCATCCTCCAGTCTTGGACTTGTCCACAGGGTTGCCTCTAAAATCAACAGCAGTTCCATCATTTACACCAGCTTTATCATCATGTGTTGCAACCAGAACCTGTTAAGATTAATACAGACGGAGAAAGTGAGAAACCATTGGAAGCCCACTTCGCATACTGTCAATGACAATGGAGGTGCGTCCGAAGTAGCTACCATTTTTGTGGGTTTGAGGAAAGGGCCGGGGAAAGTAGAGAGCAAGAGAAACAGCGCAAGAGAGGCAGAGAGTAATGGAGTGTGCTGTTGTTGCTCTACTGTTTAAAGGAGAGCGACGAAATTAGTGCGGAAGTGCATGATTAGGCCAATCCTGCCGTAGCCCCCACAACTTTGGGTGCGTAAATGGGAGATGAACGCCTTCTAGTCGAGTGAGTTTTTGGTGTTATGTGGGTCGTCTTGTACGAATGCTGAATACGCACTTGAAAGCGACACTCCTTGATACGAATTTGCTTCGTATCTTTTTCTCACCTCCACAAACACGAGAAAGAACAGAGCATCTTATTGGGTTCGACACTTGGACGGCAGAGTTTTATGTCATGTAGGGCTGATCGTACCCAACTCAATGGTCGTGCGGTTTCTTCATTGGAGATCCCAAAGGGAGCATCAATGAGGTTTATACTGTTTTAAACAACGTACCTGTGCTGCTTTAGAAAAGCTAAATTCTTTCGAGATTCAATAATCAGTTACGAAGAGGACAATTAACTGCCAGTGCCCCTCTATGGACGGATTAGAGCCAGAAAGTCTTATGTGATATTAAAACCAAAGAGAATTCTAGAGTATATATCAATGAAAAGATGGTTGACTCGAGGAAGGTAAATTAGAGATAGCCTCGTTGCATATAAAGCTGAAGTACCTATCCCGTATTTGGAATTTGTAATAATCACACCATAATATTAGTGCACATATTCATATACACTCTTCGAAAGAGTTGATTAAGTAATGCATCAATTCGAAGTGAAGTGACGTTTTGTAAAATCATAACGCTACTTGAAATGTTATAAGAAAAATTATAAATAAGTGTGATCATACGGCTGCAAAAGATTGAAAATATCTCTATGCAAGCACTACCCGACCTAAAAGCAACTCAATACAATCACATCTCTTCCTTGACAACATTTTATCGATTTATCTCATGAATTTCTTACCCTAATAGAAGAATCAATGATCGATCATTTTATTAGATAGTTTGATAAATCTCACTTTTTGTTTTTCTAGCCGTAGCCTCAATCTCATTTTAAAATCTAAATTATTGATTTCGTCGTGTTATAGCCTTGTATCCTTGAAATATATCAATTTAGGATTTCATGATTAAAATGAGCAAAAAATAAACAAATATAATATAATCTCTGTTTTATTTTTCTTTTTTTCTGTCTTGAGCGACCAAATATTGATTCGTTAAGTAAAATTCAGAAGAATGATCAATGCTTGCATTGATTTTTTATTTTATTTTGTTTCTCAGAACTACCACCAGTTCTCCATTCTTCTTGGCGCGATTAAGAACACGGAGCGGACTGGTGAGCTTGTTGGCCTGGAAGAGAAGGGAAGAAAGCAAAAGAAAAACTCATTCAATTTGAACAAGATATTAGAGAATTCTCTTGTTTGCAGTGCTATTCATGTAATTTCGCAGTCGTGGTAGAACAAGTAACTCCTCGACAGTTGACACGTCGTGTCGTAGACCACAAGAGAAAAGCAACACAACAATATATATAATGAACTTCTTCTGGACGTGAATCGTGTCTTCTTGTTCTTTTTCCACGTTTTCATGTTTGACGGGTGATGTTTCCACATCATCTTTCTTTCATAGCTAGTCTCAATTCGTATTTGATTTGTCACGGTGGGCCAGACGAATAAAGTTTTTTTGTTTTAAAGTAATAAGTTATACACGTATCATACTTTTTAAGAACATGAATGAATCTCCTAGAATTTGACTAGAAATTAATCATATAATCCTGTTTTAGAAGTTTCATTTCAAAGGAAAATCATTTGCGGTTCACGATTCTATAATTAGAACGAAAAAGTTATATTTTGCCCTCTCAAAATTATCTAAGAACATATTTATTTGAGTTTTAAAATTTTAATATGGTGTGAATATTTAGATGATGTTTGAATTTTATTAATATGCGTGTATAAATTGTTGAGTTGTATTGATGTTTGTAAAAAAATAATGTTGAGTTATATTAGTATGCGTGCATAATTAATATTAGGATTGTAAGTTTAGAAAGTTAAATTCAAATTCTAAAATTTTTACCCAAACAAACACGTTTTAAGATCAAATTTTTTTCGAAATTAGACCACATGCTGTATTTATCTCTTTCTCTAAATTTGATCATCTAATTTAAACAACAAATTAGGAATATCGAGATACACATTCACTTTGAGCTCTTTTTGGCATATCCTTGTTATTTTGGTGTTTGATTGGTCTCGTGACAATCCATTGTATCGGTGATTAGCCCCACTATGCGTACACTTGTTATTAATACAATTCTAACTTACCCAAAACAAAAAATCCCTTGGCATGTATTTCATTATTTAGAGAAAAATTATATTTATTCACTCGAGTTTTGACACGTGATTTTGAAAAACTCATAGGTATTCAAAAAAATCATAAAACTTATTAAGTTTGGCCGTTGGTATAATACATCTTTTAGCCTAATTAATTCCATTAGAGCAATTTAATAGAAATTTTTTCAGCCAATCACAACTAGCCATGTGTCATAAATCTTGGTGAGTTGTGATTGGACGGGATAAAAAGTTCTCATTCCAACGGAGTTGGGCTGTTGAGAGAAGCAGTATAAGGAGCTGAATGTGCATCTGACACCCATGAAGGCAAGAGAATGGGAACCGGAATTGGACACCTCATCACCTCACACACAGAAAGCATTTAGAATTATGTTAGCATTGCACTATTATTCATTTGATTCACTTTTATTCTTTCCGATTCTAGAAAATCCTTATTGATGTATGCAAGACAATAATTGTATACAATTATTTATTCAATTCATTTTAGGGGTTAAATACAATTTCAAATTTTGAATGGTAGAGGTTGGTCCAAAAGTAAATTAGGAAACGGTATTTTATGTAATAACTCGATTGCGAAAGGGAACGAGTTGGGGCACAAATCGCGAAAAAGGAGAGGGTGGCGTGGAAAGAATGGGCGGTAAGGCTAATGTGATTGTGGTCAATAATGCGAAGGCGAACGGAATAGACAATATATAATGATAATGTGACATGTCTTATCACAATTCAAAACCACACAGTATGGGTCTTACGTCGTTACTGATAGGCTTGGATGTTTACATGATAATGTGACATGTCTTATCGCAATTCAAAACCACACAGTATAGGTCTTCCGTCGTTGCTGATAAACTTGGATGTTTCCAGGACGATGGTCCCGGGCCAACCTTTTCTGGATTACTTCTCCAAATCGAGAAAGGTAACCAAAAGCGAAAAGGTTGCCAAAACACAATTCTGCTCTCGTCTTTTTGGATCTCCCCGTAAAGGAAACCGACTGCAAATTCGTACTCGTGGCGGAAAGTTGAAAAGAAAGAACGGGGAAGCTCAACACGTTCCCTTTGCTCACATCATGTGTTTCGAACCCATTTGTTTTTCGTGACTGAAAAGAGAATCCCATCTATCTTGCGTCTTCAGGTACAATTCCCCACTCTTGTTAGGCTTACTCAAAAAACTGAGCATCTGGAAGCAGACGTCGTTCCGAACTGCTCAAGCCAAGAAATCTGTCGGCAATCACCCAAGGATGGATAACCAGATTCAAAGTAGCTTGCGACATCAGTCCATAATGTACAATAACACGCCCTACAGTCGTGATCCTCTTAAAGATGGAAAATAGAAAATATCAAGGAAGGCTTATCAGGTAGAGAAGAAATAACAATTTGATAGGGAGAAATTAGATAATTGTCTTGTTAAAATATTATTCTTCGACATTATTATTTGGTAACGAGAGAAATTAGACACTCATTTAAGTGCTTTAAATTTGGACTAATCTGACTTAGTATCTATGCAAGTTGAGTTTAACGTTACGACAAATTTCGAATTATATAATCCTCTCAAATCACACATGACAAGTAAGTCCAATTTTAAAGTTGAAATCGTCCCAAAAAATTATTTGAGATTCGAGGAATTCGAACTGAGACTTAAAAAGAGCATATACTAAGCCCTAAATCTTGAAACCAATCTCTTGGAGTTAATATCAGCACTGTACAAGAACATAACCATCAAATCAAATCGCAAAAAAGCATGTCTCCCTTTACAAATTTTGAGTTCGAACATCTCTGTTTTCTTGTTTCTGAGCAAGTAAGATTACAAGGACTGCAAACATCAAGCATCAACTGTCATGGTTAATTGCATAAAGGAGGAGGGGGGCCTTTATCATTGATATGTGGGCCTTAAGTTTTCAAAATTATGACGGAACAGAAAACATTTCTACTTTTTTTTTTCCCGGGTCAAGAAAAGAAAACATCTTCTTTTGCTCTGGTCCAAAGGACCAAAGCTGGTTCGATTCTTGAAATAGGTTTGTGTAGGCGTACTTTGGTTGGGCCTACACTGGCAGAGGCCCCTTTTTTGTTTCTTTTCTGTGAAAAGATGAGTCCAAGTCACTACCTTCTTTTTTTTCATACAGAAGGATACTTCGGATTGTCCAATTTAGTTAAATTGGGTCGGGTCGGTTGCTCCATCCATATATGACTTTAGCTTGAGTGCTTTTTTTTTTTTTCTTTTTTTGAAAGCTTACAAAACCGGTGAAACACTGCGTCACAAAAAGGCATTCCTCTCAACTTTTTTTCTAAACAACGAAGTTTTATTCCAATACGAAAGAAAACACAACTGAGGATCAAAATACCAGCCCTGTGATTTGCTTGGCGGGAAACTTTTACAAAGTTTCACAATGGTCTCTGCAACACCATGTCTCTAATGGTTTCAACAATGCATCCAGGTTCCTCTTCAACCAGTCTTGAAGGATCACCAATGTCCTAAATTGCATTCCTCTCCTCAACTTATAAGACAATAAAGATGGAAATAAACATGGAAAATGCTGACCTTTTTATGATCTTGTATTACTATATTGAAATTATTACAAAACAATGAAGGTACACATAGGCTGGCACACCTTATTTCAGCCAAAAAGAAAAAACAGAAAGAATAAAAAAAATTCAATTTTTTACTCACAAATTATCACGTATTTTACAATTTGGACCCTAATCTATTACATTAGAAACATTGCACTTATAAACTATTCATTCATAACACATTAGACCTCCATCTATTTCTTCCGTCAAATTAGATAAAAATTGACTTTTTGTTTAATACGAAACGTTGATTATACCCTTAAAAAAAGTCGTATAATAGTTTACATTTATAGACAAATCTTTATTTCGCTTTTAAAAAGGTCAATTTTCATTTAATTTGACGAAAAAATAGTCGGAGAGTGCAATAAATAAAAAAATAAATAATTTATAATGCAATGTGTTTAGATATAATAATTTAGAGTGCAAATATAAGACCTATAATAATTCGTAAGTAAAAAGTGTATTTTCTCCGAAGTAACTATAGAAAATTGAACAGGTATTGTCCTCTGATATCATTCTAATAAGAAGCAAGCAAAGGCGATGTTGGATTCTGATCCAAATTTTGGTCTTGTAGCTGCAGCAACTTGGCCAAAACTCCAACTAATGGGGCTGTGTTATAAGTGCAGGCCTCGGTCTGCATGTAATTACTCCTTCGATCCACAAAATCATCTTGCAAATCTGGTCCCCCCACCAAGGCCCCAACAAGAACATTGGGGTTAGGCTTCAGCCGGCTGTACCAATAATCATATCCTTGGGTGCACCCTATGAACCCCTTACTCTCTCTATACGACACAATTGAGGCCGCCCTATGGTGCACCCTCGTCGGGTAGTTCGAACCGTAGCCCACCAAATAGCTCATGTTCATGGGGTTAGAGCCTAAGATGTAGTCGATCTGTGACTTTGCAAAATCGAGGATTTCTTCATGGCCAACCATTCCTCCATGGCATCTAAGCTTCTGGCTCGAGCTTTGGAGGAAGTCGGAGTAAACTGTGAGAAGAAAAGCTGCTGTTGAAACGTACTGCATGTTGTTCCATTGCCGGACGTATAAAAGTCCTCCCGGTGTGCGTTCCACGTTGCTGCCGTTGATGTTCTTGTCGAGGCAAGAGCAAATGTAGTACTCGGCTTTTGAACGATACTGTTCGAGCACGTGGGCGTGCTCCTTGTGCTTTTTCTCTGCAAGCAACTGTAAAAAACATAGATCTAAAACATGAAAACGCAAACAGAGTTTTTACTGCAACTTCATTAAATTAAAAACTAACTAACCCATAATTAACTAATGTAATTTGATATGCTTTGGAAATTATGATATGTTCATTTCATCTCACGATTTAAACTAATTGAAGCCTAACATTTAGATATCTTATTTATAAATTAGAATGTTCTGTAATTTTCTATCCAATATATTTCGGAGGAGATAAATTGGGTGGTTACGCTAATAAACGAACGCGTGAATTGTGCCTCACCTCCAGACTAAGATACATAAATGAAAGAGCTGTATCCACCCAGACTCCCAGTAGGTTTAGCAAGGGGGCCATTCTGAAATATCAGGGCCCCTATTGAAAGATCAGACAAAACAAATAAGATCATCAGAGATCCGCACATCACACGTGTCTTCCTCTTCCTTCCTTGGATTTTTTTTTTTTTTTTTACCCTTCTGAACTTTCAGACAGTCTCCTGCAGAGATATTAATGTACCAAGGGTAGGGAATACTTAGGTTTAGTTGAGGTATAGTAGGATGTTCTTTTTATGGAAATCTGAAGGCAATCGAAGCCTCCGCAACTTAATTAGTCAACAAAACATCCTTAATACTAGTAAGAAACTATGACGATCACGGTGAAAATTTTAAGTTAAAATTTTGAGAATTTTAAATTTTTAAAAAAATAATGATATAAATAAGATTTGATGAAAAAGTAAAAAAAGAAAAAATTTAAATAAATTTATAATAAAAATAAATAAATTGAAGAAGAAAGAGAGATTATTTTATAATTTTTTAAATGAGTAAAATTTTAGAGGTGAAAATTTTCCCCGAACACTACCTATATATCGCATTCTTTTTAACATACAATGTCCAGTTACTTAACCAAAACCTCAGAAATAAACAAGAGATTAAGACCCAAGAAACCCACGATTCAAGTGACAAAAGTTCATTATTTCAGGCTTGGAAAGTAACAAATTTCACCCATTTTGTCGGCTCATTAGTCACAGACTACTCGCCTTTTTGAATCATCTATACCATCTAAATATACGCTACATTTAAAGTCAGTGGTCCTGATGAGCCATACGAGGAAGCCCTCGACATTACACTCTTGCTTGTTTTTGGTTCACATTTTTAGCTTCTAGTCCAACGAATTATTGTGAGAGAGAGAAAGAGAGATGGCGCTGAGTTGAATCAAGAGCCACAAAAAACAAAAGTCTTGCAACCCAAAGTATCAGTTTCACGTGGTTCTGTGCTTCAAGATGGACTTCTACTTTTCTTTTCTTTTTTTCCTTCTTTTAATTCTTTACCCTATTGATGGTACCTTGATTGGGGATTACTACATCCACGGCCTTCATAAAGTAGGAAAAGGGGGGATTTAAAGCTATATACCTATTATTCCATCTTTGAATCCAGGGAAAGAAGCCAAATCCCAAAAAGATACGGGATAGTAAATCTGAGAGGCACCAAATTTAAAATTTTAAACCCACTCCGGTAAAGGGAGGTGGGGGGTGGGAATAAACAAAGATTTATAAACATAAAATTGACCTATTTGGAGCATGGAGTAGACAGAGACAAACAGGGATTTGAGTACTTTACCTTTGATGCAATAACTTGGAGGCCAGCATACTTCACTTCCCAGCTGAACTCTGTTATGGCCCATCCAATGCCACCGAAGCTATCAGCCTTGTCAACAACGTACCTCAAATACTCTTCTTTGTCGGTGGCTTTGTACAGCCACAAAGCTGCCCACAACAACTCATCCATGTACCCACTCACCGACGCATAGTAGCTCTTCACCTCCTCCACACTTGCGTCATACTTTCCTCTATACTCGTCTCCAAACTCAAACAACTACAACAGTACCCACCGAAAAACATAAATGATAATTAATTAATTAATTAAGCTCGCAAAGTACCTCTGCAACTGTACAACTAGTAAGTGAACTAATAATTAGAAAAGTGCATCATGGTCCATATAAGGGTCTTGGTGTGCTAAGTAGAAACTAATTCAACTATAATCATAGCACAGCCCCACAAAATCTATTTATTCAAAGAGAGATTCTAACGTACGTACCTGTTGGGCATGGTGTAGGAGTAGGTGCGAGTAATGTGGGTTTGTTTGCTTGAACACCATTGACGCTGCTGCCATTGCTGCTGCTGTCTCGCCGGCGAGATCAGAGCCGGGATTGTCCTTGTCGATCTTGTACGCTTGCCGCGATGTTGTCATGTCCTCCGGTCGTTGCCAGCAATAGTGGTCAGTGTCCCCATCTCCCACCTGCATGTGAGATATGGTTTGAATTCGAAACGGCTTGAACATTGATCATTTTGGAGTATATGGCTATTTTGAATCACGTGTATATACCTCTGCCCACAACACATTTGGACTGGTGTGTGCCTTAATGAAATAATCTGTCCCCCACTTAATCGCCTCCATGGCATGCTCCAATTCGCCGGCAACAGCAATCTGTTGCCGGTATTCTGTGACACCCCACGAGAGCATTGTCACGGTGAATGCCATTGGTAGCCCGAACTTTACGTGGTCACCGGCATCATAATACCCTCCGACCAAGTCCACCTACACGCAAAATCACAGAGCATATTTTCGAATTAGCGTCAGATCGAACGACCCTTAACTTGATCACAGAAGTGGAATGACAAATGGGGTTTGAGAATTTTGACTAACTCCTTGTTCGAGGCCATCGGTGAGGCCAGAATGATCTCTCCAGGTGACCCTTTGGTTGTATGGTAGCCGCCCGGAGCGTTGTGACTCGAAGTAGAGTAGACTCTTTGTGAGAGCATCTGCATAATCAAAAGCTCGAGCACAGGCAGGAACGGCAAAGATGGATAGTAGAAGACACCAACTAATTGTGAATCTGGGAATATTTTGAGCTCCACAATGGTGTAGCTTTTTCCTCTTCTCCTCCTCCATAGTCCCTCCCCTCCTAAAGAGCTTTTTAGGAGTGAAGGGAATAGGAAAAAGCTCTCTCTCTCACTGCTATGTATTTCCTTGAAAAGTTTGTCCAAGAGTCCAAAGCATGTGAGTTTCACATGAGACTGATTAACTCTCTCCGTTTCTCCCTCGCTTTTTGTCCTGCACAAGCGTGATTTTTGCAACGGTCCACGGTTTCAAGGCGTTTTCTGTGCTAAATATGGAAAACGGCGTGGACTGTGGGGCAGGGAGTTCAGGGACTTGGCGTTGGCAAATGAATTCTCCAATTTATCACAGTTTTTTTTTATTTTTTTTGGCACAAACCTATGAATTAATATAATCTAAGCTTTCAGTGGCCCAAACCACCTTGATCTTTCAAGTAGGTTACTTTGATAAGAGGATTAGATATGTAAAGGGCGTAGGTTATGATTTGTTGCTCTCAAAAAATTAGGTGATGCAGGGACAGTTTATAGCAAAGAAGCTTCTCTAACTAATTTTGGGTAAGTACCTGCCAAAGTTGTCTCCATTAATGATCTGTGGCAGAGTTCTGTAATTTGCCACGTGAAACATTCTTTCCTTCATCCACCGTTTAGCTTGAGTCTCAAGAGAGACTTTTGGTTGCGGTATCAAAGTCCAAAGAGCCTCTGTTTTTAGTAACATGATGACGGACCTCGTTCCAAGTAGAAGAAAAGAACGGACAAATATTTGACTGGTGGGAGAATTCTGAAAAGGTAAATGGTGAATATTCACCCATTGGTCCCGGTGGTAAGGGCGACACTAGAGACTATGTGGTTTGGACGTGTGATTCTGAATTTGATTCACTCATGATCAAATCTGGGAGGCCGTGGATGGTGGGTTCTTGCACTTGTCTCTTCAGGATTTATTTGTACCATGTTTCTTAACTTTCCGAATTACCCTATTAAATTTGGTAAGAAATCGACACAAAAAGAGTGGAGTCCATTGTAAAGCGTATATTATTTAGAACTTTACTAGGAACTTTACAGAAGTAAAATTAAATAATATATAATTACATATTTTATCTATATTTCTCTAAATTATAACCACTCGTAACATTCAATCACAAAAGGATTAATTATTGCATCATAAATCTAAATAATGTGTTTGATCTTTCAAATTAAGCTTAAATTATAATTTGGAGAAAGAAAAGACTAATTAATTGGCGGACCCAATGGATGGGTAAAGAACAAAAACTGATGATAATCGTCAATCACACCAATCAAACCAAGATTAGTGCCCCTCCATTATATCATAATCATCATCTCGAATTTATAAAAAGCAATGTAATTATGGCGAAGTGGTTACCTGAAAATTTTCAAAACTTTATTATCTGCTCACCCAAAAAAGCAGAAGGTAGCCGAAGTGCAAATCAGAGTCATATTATTCACGGTGCCAATAATTCACAATATTAATTAAGCTACTCCAATAACAAAAGATCTTACATTTCACTTATTTTTCTAATATTAATAAAGTTTCCCTTAATATATAGGGATCCGATCGTCGGTGAAACCTCCACGTGTGAGGACTTGAGCCGTACGTTTCTCCCCAGCTAGTGCTCCTCTATTTGCGGTGACTGGCCTTTCAAAAGCGAAACCGGTTTGGGCAGTCAACCAGGAGTCCGACTTTGCAGTGCACCTTGCTTGCATCCGGGCCGACATCCCGGGAAAGTTATTCAAAGACTCATGTACGAGTACGACTCGCCTCCCAAGACAAAAATCGAATTTTTAACTTTGGGCCTATTTAACCTACGATTTGATGCTTCAAAGGCCATGTAATAGTTTATTAACCTCTTAACAATTTTATACTATTGGACCAGCGGCTACTGTTGGGACCAAACTCTTCAGCCAATGGAACGGGCACAATATTGTCGGCAGTTTATTAAATAACTTCTTATTCCCCATCTCATGCAGTGATCGAATCATAGATCACGTATACCTCAATTAGTTTCGGACCGTACTCTCATATCGTAAAAATAATGTTTCGGTCTTTATTTTTTGCCAATAACATCAAATCTTATGATTAAATAAACTTTTACTTACTGATTATTTGATGATGCATTTGGTAGACCATTAACCAATATAACACAATCATACATGCAAAGAAAGAAAAAAGGCCAATGTTAGTCTAAAGAGAGGCTCTCCCTCTCTCTCTAGACTTTTCGAAGGAGTCCTTTGCGAAGGACTCAGTTTATTTGATTTGAGAAGACAGCTCCCTTACCCTCTATGCCGCAGTGCTGCCGCTCCCTCCCTCTCTCTCTCTCTCTAGTCGTGATGCCGTCTCCCAAAATCTTCCTGTTGCAGTTCATTTTTCCTGTTATGATGTATAGTAGGAAAATAAAAGCCATATTTTCGACCGACTGGTAGAATTAGAATGAAAAATAAGGATTCTGGTGGATATCGAAACCGGAACCGAAATGGATCATTCCTTACTCAATTGTAACTTTTCGTGTTTTTAATAAAATGCGTGTTGATTAAACAAATAAAATAGAACACAATCACATAGTAGTGATATGATATGTTACTTCACTTAGATATCAAGCTAAGGTTTTTTCATCGTAAAATAGAATTTGAGAGAATCGATTAGAAAACAATGGGAACAGACAAAAATTTCATTGGTGAAAGAAAAATTAACACAATAAGTTTGAGAGTATAAAATGTAGTTATTGATCTTCATTTTCCCTTTCCCTTTCTTTTGATTAATAGCTTCTTATACTTGATATCCTCTCCTTTAATCACAATCTTTGTATGCACTTTCTCCATTAACATCACGATTATTGTCTTTAAAAATACTTTTACGTTCCTCACAATATTCTCCAATACATGAATTTCGGTTACTATACAATGAGGACAACTATGTAGGACCCGTGTTTTAAGGTTAATGAAATAGAGATCCACTTGATTTGCGTTAATTAAGTTGACGAAAAATATCCAATGTGACATCCTTCTTGCGTGGAAACTAGTTATATCCTATATGTAATATTTCTGTCACAAAAATCAGGATGTGGTATCGACTTTACTAACATGCTAATATAAATCTTAAATTCAAAAAATTTAGAATCACGAGTATAAAACTAATTTTGCCAAAAACACAAGTTTGATATTTCCTTGGACCCTATGATGACAGCGAAGAAAGCAGACAAGAGAATATCGATGCTAAAATTTGTTCACAAATATTTTTTCAAAAGCACCAACGACTCTTCCTAATAAAAAAAATCCATCAAATAATCTTTCTTCACAATTTTTTCACAAATTCTAACACATTTTTTTATTAAAAAAATTCTATTAAATTTTCACTCTACAAATTTTTTTCATAAATTCTAATATATTTTTTTATAAAAAAATCTATCAAATTATATATTTCTGTATTTTTTTCATAAAAGTTCAATAAAATCTACACTACCCTTAATAAAAATTTTTTTAAAGGATCAAACATGTCTTTTTTTTTTCTCTTAAAAAATAATTTTTTTGCCATCGCCTTGACTAGTCGGTGAACCATGGATCAACCACAAGATTAATAATGGAACAAATTTAATAGTTTTTTTTTCTTTTTCGAACAAATTTAATAGTTAATTGTATTATCTCCTTGTGAATTGATATATTTATAAATTAAAAAACGAAGTATATTAGGGCTATCTCTGATGATACGTATATCAAGCAATAAGTTTTTAGCGGATCCCCAAGGGCGGTGGACCCCGCACTTTTCCATCTCGACTTTTGCAATACCAAAAACAGTATCTCTGCTCCATTATTAACCGATGTGGGTCCCACGGTTATACATTTGCAATCGTTCTGGGCCAGCATATTTATCCACGTGGCATAACATTTTCTGTTCTTCTTGAAGTTGATGATCATCGAGTACTCGACAAACGAAAACACCCCTCGCTCTCCCCTCTCTCTCTCTGATCCGATGTGGGTGGATACCGTGCAACACCAACGGGTTGGTCCGGTTCCGGCGATCAAAGCAGTTTGCCGAGACCGGAAGCTGTTTGTTTCTCTTCCCAAACGGAAGGCATTTCATTTCGATATCCATTTTCGAATTGATAATCTAAAAGTTTCGGCAGCGAAGAAACAGCAAACCGAGTTGAAAACTCGCGAACCAGGTTATCGTGCTTACCTTTCGCGGATTTTTTATTTTTTTTTCTCTGGGGTCATTTTGATAATGGTTTGTATTGAAATTTTGGTAATTTTTTGAGCATGTAAATTTTGCAGTGTGTGAACAAAACTTGGAAAAAGTAAAGAATGGTGAAGGTTTTGATCTTGGATGGTTACCTGCTTTTCCTCACGTGTTGATTGCTTCCACGTACAATTTTCTATTTGGGTATCACATAGGGTCAGTCTTCCTTTCTCTCTGCGTTGGTTCTTTTTCTTACTTCTTTTTAGCTAAAGACTGAACTTGGACCGAATGTTTCTCCCCGTTTGAGTGGTATACTGATGAGAAAATTGATCGGTGAATCATAATCTTGATTACTTGGTTTGTTGCTTTTGAATGGATATGCATAGGTAACGTGTGATTTGCAGAGTAATGAATGGCCCTATTGTTTCTATTGCACAAGAACTTGGTTTTGAGGGAAACTCAATTGTCGAGGGGCTTGTGGTTAGCATATTTATCGCTGGTGCATTTGTTGGTAGCATAAGCTGTGGTTCGTTGGTGGATAAACTTGGATGTCGGCGCACTTTTCAAATTGACACAATACCCTTGATTCTCGGTGCATTGTTAAGGTAATATAGGTCTTTCCTAGACTCAATTTGTAGATGTAATCTCTTATTTTTACCCATTGAATCTTCAGGTTCGGATGTGAACTTATAGATAAAGTATACAAGTCCATTATTGTTAACTCTGTTTGAAACTTCTATGATAGCTTCAATTCAAAGAGTTATTAGATAACATCCTAAACCATTATTTTTAAAGCTCAGCATATCCCGAAGTGAGTTCTGCTTATAAATCTTCTTTGAGTGTGGTCCATGAGCTCTGCAACCCTACATCTTCCTAATCACTTTGAATGTCTGTTCAATGGTTCTCTCTACGTGCTTTGATATGATTTAAATATCTTTTTGTTCGAGTATCTATTTTCATCTGTTTCTTATTTTCTTTCTTTTATTTTGTGAAACCAACTTGTTCCAAATAACTACCTGCTCCAACCCGATCGAAGAAAGTGTTGGAGATGGTTAAGAATTGAAGGGACTTTCTTTGCTTGTTACTAAATAATGATGTTGGGGTAGAATTATATGCCTAGGGAGACAGATTATATGATGAACCAAATTTGACTTCCATCTTGATTCTTTTATTCTTTTCTCCTCTCCTTGTTTACACATTTTCCTGTTATATATTGATCATATTCGGTCCTTTTGAGTTCATGAAATTGCACTCGTTGACTAGACAGTGTACGAGGCTCCCTGTATCTTTTAGAGATTTTGCCAACATCGTAGAAGGGGTGATTATTCTCTGGGGCAGAACCGTTTCTTGTGTACAATTTTTCCCTAAACTTTTAAAAACTTTGTTTTCAGCTTATCAGTTCAATAAACTTTTTATGTTTCTTCCACTGAATCCATGCAAAAACAGTCATGAATATACTGGTTTCATTCAGCACATATAAAAAGTCATACGGGCTGATGTGTACCACTGTTTAAGTACATGGAATATGTAATACTTGTATCCCTGTTGATGCAGAGCACTTGCATTGTGTCCACGACTGGTAGTTTCTTTAATCTTAGTTTGTATTTTCTTCTGAAAGTAGTTTGATTTGTGACTCCACTTTTGTTACAGTGCACACGCTCACTCTGTGGATGAAATGCTTTGGGGAAGATTTCTTGTTGGCCTTGGTATAGGTGTAAACATAGTTCTGGTTCCAATTTATATATCTGAGGTATTAATTGGTACAACTTATGCTGTATCTACAAAGTTCATTTGTTTCAAACACCAATTTACTGTATGATTCGATCAGAACCACAGTTAAAATGGGTTGCCATAAAAATTAGGCTGCTCTAGAAAAAGAAAAAAGGGGGGGGGGGGGGGGATATGCGACTTCAGTATGGTTTCTCTCTGTATACTCTCGCTCATTATTGAACATTTTTGGTTTTTGATTATATATTACAACCAGTATGGGAAACTGACTTATAAACTACATCGTGGGAATGAATGCAATAAGTGATCTGAATTTACCCAACTGCTTTAACTGCAAGTTCAAGGACGCTATATAATGTGTTAACAATGCATTTTGAGCCTACTCTATCACTAAGGGGCAGACTCTGCTGCACCTTTGTGAAGGGTTTCTCTGAAGCTTGTGACTTTATCATTTATAATGTCCACATGCAAATATACCATAAGAATGGTGTTTTCTATTCTTGTTCTTGGCTTTGTTCTCTGGTCATCCTTACTTATATCTCCCGAGAGAGGAATTTCTAAATGCCATACATTTGTAATTCTTTTAATATTCTCCTTTTGATTTTGTATGTTGCAGGTTGCTTCAACAAAATATAGAGGTTCACTGGGAACTTTATGTCAAATTTGCACATGCCTTGGGATTATTTCATCATTGTTTCTGGGTATTCCCTCTGGCAATGATCCACATGGGTGAGTTTCTTATCTATTTTGTTTTTCGAAATTTCGTAATTTGCTTTTTATATCTTATTTGCCTGTGTAGGCATTTTTTGTGCGACAGAGTAACAAAAATATGTTCGTCTGAAAATGGAGAGTATTTAAGGATGACTTGGTCATCCGCTAAACTAGGTTAGGAATTGCTTGGTTTTGTTGGACCTTCTATACATGATGAATCAATATGCGAGTACCACCCAAATGCAACCTTGAGTGATCCTTTGAGCGTTACAAATTCTTTGGAACATTACATAATGTACATTAGTTTGTCTTGCAGGTGATTTTTTCTGCACTATTTTTCTCTTTCCCAATATGAAGGCGGATGACATTTAAATATAAAGTAGAAAGCAATGGTTTTCTATTTTTGGAGTTTGGAGTCTTTGAATTTTATTTTATTTTAAAAATCTTGGGAAAATTGCACTTTTCACCCACGAATTACTACGTGTTTTGCACTTTGCACCCTAAACTAACTCGTTTGAGACATTACAACTATAAACTATCTATCCCTAACACATTGCATCCGCCGTTTATTTTTTCCGTCAAATTGTACGAAAGTTGATTATTTTTGTTTTGCAATATGAAATGTCGATTATGCCTTAAAAAGTCATGTGAATAGGAGGAGTTAAGGGCATAATTGTCATTTCATTTTTTTTAAAAGTCAATTAAAAAATAAACGAAGGGTGCAATATGTTAGGGATGGATAGTTTGTGGGTGCCATGTCTCAAATGTGGTAGATTAGGATGCAAAGTGCAAAGCCTCCTATAGTTCGTGAGTGAAAAATATATTTTCCCCAAAATCTTTGTGGACCTCTCAAATAAAGTTTGGAAAAATATGTTTTTCAGGTGGAGGATGATTCTCTATATTGCAAGTGTCCCTGGATTTATTGTTACACTTGGTATGCAGTTTGCTGTAGACAGTCCCCGCTGGCTTTGTAAAGTAGGACTCATGAGCTCATTTATTCTGAATCTTGTGATTACGTCTCATTGCACTTTTCAAAATAATTCCTTGTGTTATTCGTGAAGGCTGGGAGAATAGATGAGGCTAAAGCAGTTATCCATGACCTTTGGGGAGCATCTGAAGTTGAGAAAGCAATTAAAGAATTCCAGTCAGTAGGCAAAAATGATGGAAGTGATTTGAACAGCAGATGGCTTGAACTGCTGGAAGAGCCACACTCTAGAGGTTGTATCAAGGTGGTTTTTGGACATAAGGGAATTCTGGTGTTAAAGAGTACAAGCTGGACCTTATTATTTTCTAATAAGGGTGAAGTTGTGAAAAATATAAGCATGTTTAAGTAGTAGACACTTTCTATCTTGGAAAAGAGATGCTTTTTTCTTGTTTTAAAGTGGTACTGTTCCCTAGCATTTCATATTTTACATGCCAAATAAATCCTTATTGACGGGCATAAATCTTCTTGTCTGGTTGCAGTTGCATTTATTGGGGGGGCCCTATTTGTACTTCAACAGTTTGCGGGCATAAATGGAGTTCTTTATTTCTCATCATTGACCTTTCAAGATGTTGGTGTCACTAATGGTCCTTTAGCAAGCCTGGTTGTTGGACTTACCAACCTTGCAGGTTTGAGATCTCTAATCCTTTTTTTTCCCTAGGAGGTTTGAGATCTAAGAATCTAGGTTTCTGAGTAAAATAGGCTCTCATTCTTTCTCGACTGGTGATCATATCAGGTGCACTTTGTGCTCTATGCTTAATTGATAAGCAAGGAAGACGGAGGCTTTTGATTGGAAGCTACTTGGGAATGGTCAGTTTGTGTAAAATGCTTTTTGAAGAAACGAAGACAATGATGTCTGAATTCTTATAGGGAAACCTTAAGCTAATAGTGGGGTGAAGTGAAAGAAAATATAATCCTGGACATGTGAGTGGGAGCGCACATGCATAGACAGAGACCCCAGACCCTGGGTGGGTTGGGGGGAGGGGGCTTATTTTAGATCCTTGAGAGATGAGAAAGCGTCTTAGTTTTTCTTGAGCGCTGGAAATTGTTTACAACAAAATTGTTCATGTAGGTATTCTCCCTAGGTCTATCAGAGTTCTCAATTTTCCTCGTTGTTTTTTTCCATGTGGATTATGATACTCAGCCTATGTTTGGCAAGCACAAAAATATTTCTGCACATTTTTTCACAAACTTCAACATCTTTTTATAAAAAAAAAACTCTATCAAATCAACTCTCTCTATACTTTTTCACAAACTCCAATAAGATCACACTACCCACAATTAAAAAAAAAAAAAAATTCAAGAGAAAATTTATTTGAGGCATCCAAGCATAGTAGTTACAGATTTGTTGTTTCCATGCAGGCAGTTTCAATGTTTCTTGTAGTCTACGCAATCAGTTTTCCTTTGGATGCAACGCTCAGTCACAACCTATCAATACTTGGAACTGTACTGTAAGTATTTGCCTGTTTTGCAACCTTTAAGATTAAGGCCAACTTGTGCTTCTAAGGGAGCATTCCTGGCGATGCTTCTTCACTGATTACTTTTTCTCTTCCCTCCGTGAATCATTTTTAGCTTGCTTGAAAACAAAAATGGTGTGGCTTTTAATGGGCGTGACCCCAATTGAATCACAGTATCCTTCTTGAAAAATGAAGGATAATGCATTTGTAATTGAAAGCTTTCTGTACTTCATAAAAATTAGCAAGGACTAAATAAACATGATGTTATCTACCCCTTTAGGTACATATTGACCTTTGCCATTGGAGCTGGCCCTGTAACTGGTCTTATTATACCAGAGCTTAGCAGCACCAGGATGCGTGGGAAGATAATGGGATTCAGTTTTACGGCTCACTGGGTAGGTATACAAGAGTTGTTGTCAGCATTTTATTCTCATGGCCCTCCAACACTTCCTGCTGTGTAATTTTGACTCTTCTTGTTCGTGTTTTAAATTGTTAATATGTCCACGTTCTATTTAGCTTTCTGCTTGGCAATTGTGCTGTTGAATTTACTTTAAAATTGGACGGATCTTTTCATGTTTTGCCGTCTTTTAACCAGGTTTGCAACTTTTTGGTGGGACTTTTTTTCCTCGACTTGGTGGAGAAATTTGGAGTTGCTCCCATTTATGCTAGTTTTGGTGCCGTTTCCTTGTTAGCAGCAATATTTGCAACGTATTTCACAGTCGAAACAAAAGGGCGCTCTCTTGAGGAAATTGAAATGTCACTGAATCCCAAATTCCTGGCCAGAGACAAGTGACAACAATCTTTTCCCATAGAGCGACTAAAGATAAAATGTGATGCTTAATTGCAGTGATGGTTTTGCTTGGCAGATTGCTTGTATTTTGTGATGATAATCTCTGCTGGTGATCCAGATGTTGCAGTCAGGGTGACTGCATCTAAGCAAAATTTGAATTTTCGTATCTCATTTACCATGAATATCAAGTGACCAGAAGTAAGAACTTAGAGCCTTCGTTCATTCTCGTTCTGGACAGTACCTTTCCGAGGTTGTACATAAGGTGCTTTAGGCATTTTGCTCATATGGTGTGTGGACTGCAGCTTGTTTTTCTGGTTGCTGCTAGCTCAAAACTTTCAACATGGCCGATGATAACTACCCCCAGTATGGATCGCTGAGTTTTTAAAGTAGATTTATCACTTTCTAGGTACTAAGCAACTTTGTCCCCGTTTGCTCCCATTTTGGTAAGGGCTGTTGGTTTCACAGAATCGCAGACTCTCACCAAAAATAAGATGATGACAACCAGGAGGATGGTGATTTAATGGTAAGGAAAGAAAGAAAGGCTGTGAGAGGAAGAAAGTGGGCGACATGGGTGGTATGGGGGACAGGCTATGAGTGGAAGAAAGTGTGCCAAAGAGAGTAATGGGTGCGCAGTTTGTCCAGGTTGAGCATTGTGGCTTTTGGTAGCTGGGGGATATCCAAGAGTCAAGCCAAGCTCTGATAGTGGAACCATTGCCAACAGAAATAATAGGAGCCCCTAGCAATAATTTCCTGAGATTGAAACACACGCTTCCAAAGCCACGAGCTGTTAGAAGGAACTGAAGCATCCGAAAAGGGTTTTGACCACGTGCTCAAATCCCATTTGTATAAAGATAACGATAATCCGAACAGCCAAACAGAGTCTTATCCAATAGGGCCGCCACGCGGGTCCACTCTACAGAAAACGAGTCGGATTTCCCATCCAATCGCAACCGACGAAGATTCGGCCCAAATCATCTACTGTTCTACATCATCATCGTCCTCTCCTCTCGACATCATAGAACAGAAAACAGACGCCACCTCCCTCTGGGTCCCACGGAAACCGTTCACGACGTTGGACACATACGACTGGACCGTTGACGCGTCACTCTCCAACGAACACTGTGCCCACTGTCTGGTTCTTTCTTTCCTACTCTTCTTCGACTGTACGGAAGCTAGAGTCTTTGGATGCTCTGGATAGCGGCAGAGAATGGCGTCCGCGGAGGCCGTAGACGGAGATTGCGGGGTGGTGGAGCTGATCGTGCGCGACGCATCAGCATCGGAAGCTGATGCCGCCGCGGTGGTTGTCTCCGAGGAGATCACTCCTCTCTTGAATCAGGTCGAGGAGCCTAAGCTCAACATCTTCACTGTCACTTATCCTCGAAGAAAACTTACGGTAAAACCCTCAGTTCCCGTTTTTTCATTTTGACGATAATTTAATCGAAAAGTTGGTTGTGTAATTTGTTTGTTTGTAGTGTCCCTTTGTTCCAATTTGATTGCTGGCTGGGTTTAATTTTTAAAACTTACGGAAATGGAAGTGTAGGTGGGGAGAAGATGGTTGAATACTTAACTTTTAGGCTGTTTGAGTGTTTGGGTTACTGGTTAGAGTTGCTATACTGCCTTGTGGGGTTGGGATTCAGTGGCGCGCGCCTCGGCTCGGCTTGTCACGGGTCTGGCGCGTTACCAGCCCTCTTTTTTTCGTCATCCCAGTTGACCGGTCAGATCTGTAAAACTAAGAGAGCCAAGAGGCCCGGCCGTCGGAAATCCTCCATTTTACGTCTCTTCCTCCCAAATCACCCAATTTCGAACCCACACCTTGGTAATGGGTCCGACCTGTTGGAGTTGCCCAAAAGAGAGAGAGAAAAAAAAAAACTCTGGAAAAACAAGTCAACCCCTTGGCAAAGGGTCCGACCAGTTGAACCAAGCACAAAATGCCTCGGGAAGAATAGATTGGACCCCTTGGCAAGGGATGCGACCTGTTAAACTGAGGCATATACTTCCTCTAGAAAAACAGGTTGGACCTCTTGGTAAAGGGGTTCGACTTATTGTACCAAATTAAAATTGCCT
>CM025854.1:15159679-15185356 GCA_003952965.2 Morella rubra
GCAAGCACAATTGATCGTTGGTTTAACGGAATTTTGGATACAGATGGTGTAATAAAAATTGCTGGCTGAAGCCTTTACCGAGGCTCTGTCCCAATGGGTTCATTGTCATTGGTGTATAATAGGACCTTGTTGACTTGTGGGTAAAATTCTCTCAGAAGCTCCTCCTGGTATTATCATATGTCGCGGTGGAAGTCTTTCTGTGTTGGAGCAATTGAATCACCTCTCACGTGTAGGAGTGGAAGGTGGTATAATTGTCGTTAAATTTTCTACATTAGAAGAAATGGATGTTATAGAACAAATAGATTGTGCTTGCATTTTGATTGACCCTACTGATGCAGAGGTTTTGTTCAGGTGTGGCTGCTAGATCACTTATTTTGGGTGCTTGGCCCTTGAATGTTCCATTAAGTGATCAAGGAGTAAACAAATTATATAATAATTTCAAAATTATGTCCGGTACAGAGCTTGTCCTCATGCCTCAGGTGTGGCTGCTCTTTAAATGGTGCACATCCAGTATTACATAGTTTATTATTTCTCTGTACATTAAGTCGTTACTTTGTTATTACAGAGAAGTTATGCACAGTTATGAAGTTGTTGAGCTGAGCTGTTAGTCTGTTAGATAGTTAGTTTCTTCTCTTTGTCTATATAAAGTGAATAGATGTACGGTACTATACAAAGAATATACGAAAAAGTTTATTCAAATACTCTCTACTCTTCCTTCCCTCTGTTCTTGCGTACTCTGATTTTTACATCCAGAATGGAGTTTTGCTGTAATCAAGTCGGCTATTATAACTTCTGCAGTCCCACTTGATAATACTTTGAAGCCAATTCGTGACAGCAAAAATTACCTCGAGGCTGCTTCACCTTTATCCATGGGAGCAGGACAGATTGATCCAAATCAGGTTCCTGATCTAGGTTTAATCTATGATGCAGCACCCCAAGACTATGTGAATCTTTTATGCTCCATGAACTTTAACCAGAGATAGATATTTGATATCACTGGATCACGAAAGTACAGTTGTTCAAAGCCTTCTCCTGATCTTAATTACCCTTCATTTATGGTTCTATACCGTACTAAGGAAGAGAAGTTTGAACGGAGCTTTCGAAGAACTGTAACTAATGTTGGACAAGATAGAGTGAATTATGCGGTAAGAGTGACTGGACCCAAAAACTCTAATATCACAGTGTCACCACAGATATTGAGCTTCACAGAGAAGAATCAGAAGATCTGGAGAGGTCATACACTCTCCCTATAAAATATGCAGGAAAGAGGAAGGTTGAAGTCGCATCTGGAGATCTTGTTTGGGAAGAAGAAAATGGACATTACAAGGTGAGAAGTCCCATTGTGATAGCCCTTGACCGGAAGTGAATGAGTCGTGGTTCCTGTTAATTGGTGATTTCAATTTGATTTGCATGTAATAGCTATATGAAATTCTCGGATCTTTTAAAGTTATCGTCCAGTATTAAACATTATTTGTTTCTTTCATTCTTAAGTCACTGTGTGTTTGTTGCTCTATGAATGTGTAATTTGTTACCATTCTTGCGTTTGGAATGATTTTTATATTAGAAGTTATATGTATCTCCCGAAAGATTTATGTTAAAATTTTTACTTTGTGTCTTCCTTTGGTTTTTTACTCCTGAAAGCACCTTCTTAAGGTGTGAGCATTTACTTAATGTGTTAACTTGACTTATATGCTTTTCTTTTGCATAGAGGGTTTCTATATAATGGTTGTAACCTGAGAGATGAAGTGGTTAATAAGGAAGAATATAATAAGTTTAAACACGTCTTAGGAAATTATAACCTATAACTGCTATATATATATATATATATAAAAGGGAAAAATTCACTTTGCACCCCTGAACTTTAGGGTCATTTCTATGTTGCACCCCCTTTTATCGATTTTGTTAGATTAGTACTCCAAAGTTTATGTTTACGTTGATTTCCACCTTAGACCTCAAATTGCCGTTACTTCTCACGACAAACCAACCACGTGCCATCCACATGACCCCTTATGGTTTTAATTGTCCGTTTTGCCCTCAAAGCAAATAGACGCTGAAACAGAAATAGAACCAATTAAAAAGGCACCTGCCATCCCAGACAGCCTCTTTATTGACAAAAACATCTCCTGTGCGTAAGGTCAATTGCAAGAACCAGTCAAAAAAGAACCTCGTCGCCACTCTCGTTGTAGCTGTGCTCAAAGCCCTTGGAGAGACAGCTAAAAAGAGGAAGCTCCAGCCATGAGTAAGCTCCAAAGCGATACACTTAGGGAGGTAATCTCCCAGGTAATGGCAAATACAGCACTGAGACCCATAGGAGAGTTCTTCAGGAGGAGGGACGAGTGGAGGAAGCACTCGATGCTTACAAATCAGCTTCACCACGCCACTCCTGACCTTGGCATCGCCCTTGTTGCCTTCGGAATCTACCTCATCGGCGAACAAGTCTACAACATACTCCATGCTCCCTCTTCTTCTCACAACCACCACTCTGCTCCATCTACTTCCTCTACTTCTCACTGAAGGTCAGACTGAAAAATTCAAGGTTTCATTTGGTTTTCGATTCGATCTTTGCATTTATGCTGATTTTGACGCTAACCCATTTCAACTTCTACCTTTCAATGAAATGGGTTCCTAGTAGGATGATTGGTTTTGGTAAAAAAACGACCTCCTTTGATCTCGCCATCACTATTTGCCGAATCTTGTGTTTCTATTCTTCCCTTTGCGTACTAATGCTTTGTTAAAATTGAACCCTGTTTGATCTAATCCGTCATCACTTAAGGTAATTAAATCCATAATTTTAGTGGGAGCCAATGAGCTTAGCTCCCCTTGTAGGGGATAACAGCAACCTAAGTGCCGTTGTTTTTCTTCTTCTTCTTTTCGAGGTGGTTAGAAAACTTTTGGAAAGACCGTACCTATTCCTTCATAGAGATATTGGATTAAAAATTGAAACTTTTTATCATCGAAACTTCATAGAAATTAAGCTTGATGCTTTCTGGCGTTGGGTTTTACAACGGGTCTCTCTTGATTCCGTACATCGAAATGATGATGAGGTGCTGGAAGTTTGTTAGCGAAATCAATTGTTGTGGAGTCGATGGCTATGGGGAGGTGGTGGCATCACCTGCTGTTGTGGTGGTGTTGTCATCTGTGGAGTTGAGTGAGTGTGGAGTGGAGTGTGTGATATGTAAGGAAGAAATGAGAGAAGGGAGGAACGTGTTGTGAGTTGCCATGCGAGAAAGAGGAACACATGTCCTTGCTACAGGTTTATATGCGTTAAATGAAGGGCAAAACGGGCAATCCAAACCGTAAGTTGTCATGTGGATGGCAAGTGGTTGGTTTGCCGTGAGAAGTAACGGCAATTTGAGGTCTAGGGTGGAAATCAATGTAAACATAAAATTTAGAGTACTAATCTAACGAAATCGATAAAAGTGGGTGCAACTTAAAAATGACCCCAATGTTTAGGGGTGCAAAGTGAATTTTTCCCTTTTTGAAAAAATGTAGTTAATTTCTATTAAAATTAAACTGCTATATATACAAGTTGTGGATAGACTAAGATCAAATTTTAGAAAGGGCGCTCTGTAGTTTTTGTATTAGCAAGAGAGTCGTTGTTAAGCCTAGTTGGGCCGCGCACCTAGCTTCAAATCAAGGATGGGCCAAATCCACATTAGTGTGCCCACTAATGTTACTTTTTGGTGTTTGGACCATGCCCATACAAACACAAGGATCAATGCGCTTGTATACGTAAATGCCAACAACTGGACTAATCCTGAAGAGATACTTTTCATACATTTAAATCTATGTTAATATTCTAGTAAAAAATGTTACTTGAACAATTATTAGTGTACATTCGGTCAGGGTTAATCCTACATTGGTTGTCAAATGGGTTGGTGGTCAATTAATAAGTATGAGGGAAAACTGCAACTCTTGAGTTAGCTTTTAAAGTTGAGAAGGCTTAAGACCACCCAACACTGGTATCAGAGCCAGGTTTACTAACAAGCTCGGACCCAACAGTTCACAGGAGAATTGGATTGTCGTCTCTCCAACTTAATGCCCTATGTGTGAAGAAGAGATTGTTGGAGTTAGTCCTGTATCAGTTGTGGAAGGTACTGGTGGTCACTTCATAAGTGTGAGAAAAAAATTTCATCTCTTGAACTAGCTTTTGGGGTGGAGATGGCCCAAAACTACACAAGACATCCACCAGTCGAAGGAAGAAACCTAACAACATAAATTCCAAGAAGGTAGCGAGCTAAGAGAGGGTGAACAAATGACACGATTCTATCTTTTGGTAACAAAAAATGAAAATATTACTGTATTGAAGTGGGAAAATATATAAGGGAAGTAGCTAAAGTTTTTCTCTGTACCTATAGAATATGATTTTATTTTATTCTATTTTTCCCCAAAAAAATCTTTTATACAGTCTCTCTAATTTTAACTGAGCAACAACATAATGAGTTTCCTCGTAAACAATAATTTATTTTATTTACGTAGGATAGAGAAAATTTTAATTGTCAAAATAACTCAGAGTCATGTTGATCTACCAATTCACTACAACAAAAATCACTTTGGGTGTCAAAAAAATTTCTCTCCCAAAGTACTAATTTTATCAGCTAATGTTTTGGGTGAAAAAATCAAGTTGTCACCCGGTTTGTCACCAAAAGCCTGTCAATAAAGGTTTTAGGTGACAATTTCCATGTTTTGTCATTCAAAACTATCCGAACGGCAACACAGACCATCCGCACGGTTTTCTGCTATATTAACACAATTCAAAAACGTCATGCCCAATACCCTCCATCTGTTCGCATGAGAGGTGCGAACGTACTCTACATACATTCGCATGAGGAGTGCGAACGTTTGGTCCAATGTGACGAAATTCATTGTGTCATGGAAACTATGTGTGCACGAGAATATAAAACTGTCCGCATGGTAACATAAACACATGCGCACGGTAACATGAAGACATCCACATTAATGTTTCATTTATGATGAAACAGTTTTTTGTCACATTCAGAAACCGTTCGAACACATACATTGATAGTGCGGACGCTTATTCTGTTGAAAATGTTGGGAACGTATTTTCTTCCCATTCGAACGGTTGGTAATTAAAGGATCGTGTGCATGGAAGAATAACCCTACGAGTGGATGGTATTTCCTATGAAGTGTGCAAACGGATTATAAAGCGTGCACACATGCTCGCTGTTAAAACCATTCGGACAGTCTTTTTACCATTCAAACCCTTTGTTAAGTATTTGATTAATTTAATTAAAATTTTAAAAATAATACAAATATAAAGATAATCAATACTCATAATAATAATAAAAAATCTACAAATATGCAATCGTCATTAAAAATAAATAAAATACATAATCGATAAGTACTGATCAAATAGTGAAAATATATAATTTACCCAAATTTTTGTTTGGGTGTTAGACGGGATGTCAGCTGTCTGATGTGCTCCATCATCTGCTTACGCATCTATTGTTCTATTAGTTGCATCATTCGTTCTTGCTGTTCTACTAGGTCTCATTGTTGCTCCCGCATCATGTTCTAATGCTCTTCGTCTTTATTCCGTTGTTGCTCCTCCATCATCTGTTGATGCTCTCGCATCGTCTGCTCTATTTTCTGACCGCTTGACCAGAAGCTCTTCATATTCCATCTGTCTAGCCTCATCTCCTCTATCTCTAATCTGGCCTCCTCCAATCTCCAGGACAAATTAACGAACGATACTAAAGACAAGGATCCAATAAACCGTACTGAACGGCCTAAACCCTCAAGTAACCCACTTTCATCCCAAATACCTCAGCGAAAATCTCCACTTCTGTGTATGGCTTTCCTTCTAACTCGTGTTGCAACTGTAACGCCTCCATTTTTTCCTATAAATTAGAAATAGAAGAATAAAGCTAACATATATAAAACATAAAAGATAACGAATGCATCATTAAATCTAACGTAACAACTTACAAAATTTTCTCATGCACCTTCTGATGTCCACATGCCATCCTTATTAGTATGCGTTTTTTTATATAGCAACATAGGATTAATCTTATCAGATTCTGGATTTTTCTGTATACCAAAAGAAATATCCAACGTGCATATTATAATACCAAAGTTATTTATTTAAATAATAAATAATAAAAGTTTAAATTTATTACTTACTAACAACCCTCTCGCGCATTGGAAGGATCTCGTTCCCGATGTATGTACAATATTCAGCTTAGCTCTATTTTTCCGATTGATTGCACTCCTCCTCTACATTATACATTTACAGTTGTTACCACAAATAATAATAAAATAAAATAAACGTCAAGGACGGAATAAAAATTTTTAACCTAAAATTCCTCACTCATGAATAAATCACAGAGACTAAGTCCAATCTTCCTTGTTTCGTCTCAGGATACAGTGCTCTAAGCCTCTTTCTTTGAATTGAACACCGAGTAATGCTGGTACATTCTATTTCTATGCGCCCCTTACGCTGTAACGATTCTCCCATTGGCCATAACCTCAGTTTAAATAGTTGTGTTCATTACTATAAGACAACACTTGAGCTTTTGACAATCCAGGCTATTACATTTTGTTTAAGCTTTAGCCTTTCTTCCTATGAAAAGGGTATTTTCTTTTGTTGGCTTTTAGTCACAATCAATGTTTTGATGATAACAATAGAAGTAATTGAGATGTAAAGCAAAGCGGATCCAAAATGAGCACGAAGCGATCAAGCAACATCCCCTTCAATGGAAGTGCACTTAAAGTGAAGACTCAAAATGTTAGGGTAATCTTTGTAACTCTAACACTTCATCTTTAACAAGGATTTGAATCACACACTATCATATGTTTCAAACCGTGCATAAACCGTTTTATCACTTGTTTGGAAGATCAAAATATTTTTAAATGGTTTTAAAATATCCCAATTAAACTTTCAAATCTTTTATATACTTATGGAAGTTAGTCTTTAAAATTGGGTATTTTAAGTCTGTCAAAATCGTGTTTTTAAAACAACTAGATCATGTGCTTAAGTTTAGGAGGTCGACCGGCTGATGAAACAGTCGACCGGTCTTCGACCGCTTGGTATAGCGATCAACCGGTTAGTTTGAAAATTTAAAGAAAAGAGCCATTCTGACCTCTGACATTATGATTGTTGGGTAATGTAAACCTGCAGCGATCGACCAGCTCATGTAGAGGTTGACTGGTTCATCGAGAGTTTTTTGATAGCTCGACTCCCAATAGCTATTTTTCTTATGACGCCTATATAAAGCCATTACTAAGCCTTTTAAAAGTTGCTGAACGACCAAAAATCATTTTACTAAAGCTAAGAGTGATCTAAAACCCTTAAATCCTTATTCAAACATCATTCACACATAATCAACACTTTCACATCCTTGTTGTTATGTGAAGCTTAAGAGATAGAAATTTCTCATTGTAACATCTACTCCATCAAGAGAGTTTTAATGGGCATTTTTGGTCTTCCCTATACACTTTTAAGAGAGTGATTCTCTTGTTTCCTTTTGGTGAGGGTTGTTCATTAAAAGGAGTTTGGAGAGGTTTGTTCTCAAACTCTTTCTTGAGGCTTGAAGAGGTGTTTCTCAAGCTCAAGTGTAAGAAAAGCTCTCCCTTGGTTGAAGGGAGCATAGTAGAGAAACCTCAAGGCTCGGTAAAGGAGCTTGAGGGGTAGATGTAGGCGGGTTTGTCGAACCACCTAAAAATCTTGTGTTTGCTTCTCTTCTCTTATCTCCTTACATTGTGCTACTGGTTTCTTGTTCTAAGTTTAATTTCTCTATTTGAGTTGCAATATATATTTTTGTGTTTAATCTTTTATTGCAATCGTTTCTCTTTATGAGACTTGTAGCTAGCAAACATTTTCTAAAGGGTGAGTTTCAAAATAGTTTTGAAACCCAATTCACCCCACTCTTGTTGCCTTAATCCTAGATATTACAATTGGTATCAAGAGCTTGTGCTCTCTTTAGCAAGATTTAACAATCTTTGAGTTAGAATGGCAACTTCAAGCACCAACTCTCATGTTGAGGGACTCTCAACATCTAGACCTCCTTCCTTCAATGGAAGTGATTACTCCTATTGGAAAGCAAGGATGAAAATTTATTTTCAATCCATTGACTTTGATCTATGGCTTTGTATTTTAAATGGACCTCACTACCCTATGAAAGCCGTAGGTGAGACAATTGTCTCTAAGCCCGTGAATGAGTATACCGATGACGACAAGAAGAAAATTTCTATAAATGCTAGAGCTATGAACATTCTTTATTGTGCTTTAGAGAGAAGTGAATTCAATAAAATATCTACTTGTGTTAGTGCAAAAGAAATTTGGCATTTTTTAGAAATCACTCATGAAGGTACGAACCAAGTGAAAGAATCTAAGATAAGCATGCTAGTTCATAGCTATGAATTGTTTAAGATGAAACCGAAAGAAAACATTGATGACATGCTTACTAGATTTACTAATATTGTAAATGATTTAAATGCTCTTGGAAAAGTGTACACTAACTCCGATTTGGTAAGAAAAGTTCTTAGATCACTACCAAAAGACTTGGGAAGCCAAAGTCACCGCTATTCAAGAAAGCAAAGGACCTCACCAAATTGCCTTTGGAAGAACTTGTTGGATCCCTTATGACTCACGAAATTACCATGAAGGGATATGAGGAGGAAAGTTCAAAAAGGAGAAGCATAGCCTTGAAATCCTCCGTAGTTGAGATTGAAGAAGATAATGATGATAGTGGAGATAAGGATATTGCTCTCATGACAAGGAATTTTAGAAACTTCCTCAAGAGAAAGCAAGGAAGGAAGAACTTCAAAGATTTCAAGAGAGAAGAGCCAAAGAAGGAATACCCAAAGATGGACAACAAGAAGGACCACATCACTTGCTACAAGTGCAAGAAACCCGATCACCCGCAATTCAAGCTCCCCTTCTATAGATAGCACCTAGATTTGTAAGCGCATCCTTAAATTGCACGACATTCTGATCAAAGGAGCCTGTTAGGCTATCAAGACTGGGGATTGTGTCAATATTTGGTGCGATCCATGGCTCCCAGCATTGTCGCCTTTTCGTCTGTCACGCAAACCCAACTCTCATCTGCTACATGGAGTGGATAGGATGTGGAACCTCATTGATTGCGAGCTTGGCTGCTAGAAGGGGCATGTTGTGCGAATGTTTTTTGATGATCAATCGGCTTCGACAATCCTAGCCACTTCTCTGTCTCATAACGCTCCTGAGGACTGCTTACTTTGGCTGCCTGACCCCAAGGGGTATTTTTCTGTTCATTCAGTCTACCTTTGCGATCAAGATTTCTCTGCTGTTTCCACACGTCTGAACTTTAATTCGCATCTTATTTGGAAGCTGAAGAGTCAACATCGCCACCGGTTGATGTTTTGGAAGCTTGTCGTGAATGCCTTCACTATTCATGGCCATCTGCCCTTTACCATCGTTAGTAGTGATCCGACTTTCAAGCTTTGCCCGCTCTGTCATTCTTGTTTTGAAACTGTTCAACACCTTTTCCTTGAGTGTTTGGTTACCCGTTCTATCTAGGGGGAGGCCCCTAGCCTATGCGTCTAGAGTCCTTTCAGACTGTGTTGGATTGGCTCAATTTTATTTTAAAGCCTCATAACCTGGCACCTCCTCAATGCTCCCTCTGGCATGAATTCATTTTGTTCACTGCTGTGGTGATTGATTCTATCTGGTTCACGCGCAATTCGATTGTACATCAACAGGCCGTTCTGAATTTATCTAACCTGCATTCCTCTATTTTTCTCCCTTTCTCTGATCACCTTTTGTGGTCTGAAAGGTTTTCTTCATCGCCTTGTGGATGGAAAACCCCTGGAGCCTGAAGTGGTCAAGCCTAATTTCGATACGGCTGTTACTCATACTTCTCCTGTCTTTGTTATGGTTTGTCGTATCTCTGCTGGTAAAGTGCTTGCAGAACAATCTGGATGGAAAATTGGGTCCAATCCTCTTAAGGGTAATGCCTTAGCTTGTCGGTTGGCCTTAGCTACCATGGATGATTTCAACTGGGATAATGTTACTCTGGAAGGCGACGCGCAAGTTCTCTAATCTCAGGTCACTAATTCTACTATTAGGGCCTATTGGGTCATTGAAGATGACATCTAGCGACTCTGCTGGTCTGCTCTCAGTCACCCTTCTTAGTCCTTCCAGTGGACTCCCAGGGAGGCTAATTACATGGCTCATAACCTTGCTAAGTGCTGCTCTCAAGCGCATGTTTTTGGGATTATAGATGTTGTTGATATCCCCTTGGATATCTTGAATTGTGACTCGTGTGTTTAATTTTGATTGCCAAGAAAAAAAAAAGGTGAGATCTCTTCTATCCTCACGGGTAGGCCCAAGTGTATCCTCACACTCAAGTATTTTACAAGATCAAAAAATGAAAGCTAGTGCTATGGCAAGTGGCAGGAATAGCATTCTTGAGATCTAAGAAAACTTTTCTCTTCAAGCTCTTTCTCTCTCTTTGTAGGCTAGGTCAGAGATGATGATATAAGTTCTTGTCTTTTCTCTCTCCATCTTGATCTATTCATAGTCTTTTGGACTTGAGTGGTCCCTAATAGGCTTTATTGTACCTTTGGAGAGGCAGCCTAGGCACATTAATGGCCAAAAAATGGACAAATGTCGTTTTGGAAAAATCTGCAAAATCGAAACTTGTGTCGGCACATAGTCACCATGTGTTGACACCATCTTCTTGTCTAAAATTTGTTACTCGGTGTCTGTGGCATGTGTCGACACTATCTTCACAATGTGTCGACACCTTCAAAATAGCTCTCGGGTATCAGTGCAATGTGTCGACACCTTCAAAATAGCTCTCAGGTGTCAGTGTACTGTGTCGACACCATCAATGCCTCTATTAAGCTGACATATTCAATTTTAAACACGTGGACGATGATGAGGTGGCACTTTCCACATGTGGAATGCCAATTCACCCAAAGTAAAAGTGAAAAAAGTAGTTGAATGCCCTGAAAGGGTCACCGAACCTTTTCCTCCTCTTCACCTCCAACCTCTCATTCGCATTTTTCCCCTATCACCGAACTCCACTCCACCTCCACTTCTCTTGGACCTTTTCCCCTCAAATCATTGAACCTCCACTTCACCTCCTCTTGAAGAAGTTCAGTCCATTTAATCTCTTTGTATATTAGAGTGGCGGTTTAGCTTTGGATGTTATTTGGAATCTTAATTCAAGGTTTCGTAAGTTTCTCGTAAACTTTGATTTTTATAGGTTTCTCTAGGTCATAAACCCTTTTGAAGAGTTGAGAAAATGATTGTTTTGTGTTAAACTTAGCTTTCCTTGAATTCTTGGTTGTTACCCATAAAAAAAAAAAAAAAAAAAGAAATCTTGAAATTTTTCTATCTCGAAAAGTTGCGCAAAGTACAGAAATTATTGAGTTGCTTTCATTGCGAAGCTAGTTTTTGCCTTTGCATGCATTTCTTGTTGGTGGTTTTTTCAACGTACGGAACAAAAACTCTAATTCCCCTCTGTTTACAATGATTTTTTTTTCTAGGTTGTGCTTATTGTTTACTTATGTTTTATCATTTGCCTGGTTTTCGTAAAAATTGCTAGACATTTCCAGTTTTGCAGAGTCTAAGAATCCGTCACTCATTTCAACTGAGAAGTTTTGCTAAAATCGAGTAAAAGAAGAGCTTCCACATGTGTGATTTGGGAGAAACTGAAAGGCAGAACGAAAGAGGAAGTGAAGTGGAGGTTCAGTGATTTGAGGGGAAAAGAGCAAAGAGAAGTGGAGGTTCGGCGATGGGGGAAAAATGCGAATGAGAGTTTTGAGGTGAAAAGGGAGGTAAAGGTTCGGTGATTTGGTTTCAGGGAATTCGACTATTTTTTTTTTACTAGCTGGCATTCCACATATGAAAAGTGTCACCTCATCATCGCCCATTCCGTTGGGCAATTAACAGAGGAATAGATGGAGGGACCACCGTGCAATATTTTGGTGACCACATGGACAAATTTGCTTCAGTGAAAATTGCAGGGACTAATTTGTCATAAAGTGAAACCATAGGTACCTTTTGAGTAATTTTCCCTACTATTTAAACACTAGTATCAAATTAATGCTTCAAATATTTTTACCATTATACTAATACCTATTAGTAACATAAAGAATCACAATGAACTCATATATATTATTTACAGAAACAAAATGACACTAGAAAAAGATTTAATAATTTTCTAAATAAAATTTAGTAATTTATTGAAAGATCTCAAAATTAGTCTTTAAAATATGATAAAATAATACTTAAATAGGAGGGCTACTTCAAAGGGTATCAAATTCAAGTTTTATCGGTTCAACTTCACAAGCCTTCCCTACGAACATATATCTGTTAGATACCCTAATAATCCTCCCACTATGACGTTGTGTAGCAACATGTGCCTATATTTACCTCTAAGTTCACTTTATAGTAATAGAATGCTAACTAAACGAGATTACGGCACGAACATTTTTCCTAGCACTCAAGTGACCAAAATGCCCTTACTCGACTTAACACGAAAATCTCGACGAAAAAGTAGTTTAGCCCTAGAAGAATGTAGAAAGGCTTCAAAAGATGAAGGTATAAATTATTTTGATTAGGAAAATTAATCATTTAAAATCCTTTTATCGCCGACGTATAATCGAAGCGATAATACTATTTTGGTACAAGAATTAACTCGGTTTGGTAATTAATTCTCAAAATAAAGACGTAAAGACATTTTTTAAATATCAACAAATTGAAATAAATGGAAAGAAGTTCATATATTTTCGAAAAAAGTTTCAAATCATATATGGATTTCTACTAAAATTGCTAGTACATTTACAAAAGTGTGTGCAAAATGAAGTCATATGTCTAGAGGATATCCTAAACCTTCAGGATCTACTAGTAATTAATAAACGTACATGCACAAGAAATGAAAAGGGTGAGCCTTAAGGACAAACACAATAAAGCATTTATCAGATAAGAGTGAACACAGTAGTAGTTAAATGTTGTGAGAGATGAGCAGTATGCAACAAATTACTGATCCTATTATCAGTGCTATCTAAAGGTACGTTATCACAGTGTCCATCCATCGCCATCCTCTGTTTACTGTTAGAGTCTGGGTTGCACACGAAAGTTTGCCTGCTGAAATTATCATACTTACTTGATCTAACAAACAATCTTGAACTTGTCTGTGATTAAATCTTCAATCTTTGATAATCTTCAAGTCTTGTTGATCTCATACCTTGAGTCTTTAATTTCACAATACCCAAATGTTCTGCCTTCTTCCTTTCCACGCCTCATCGCCGTCACAGGGTTTCTCAAAGTCATAATGGCCAACTATCTAGAAAAAGATATCTTATAGTCTTTTTCTTAACCCTAGCTATGATATAGCATGGGATCGTTAAGGACCTCAGATCTTAGCTATAGGATCACATCGAAAAAATCTTTTTCCATTACCTCTCTTATATTCTTTTATTCTGAATTTTAGGCTTCTACTAATTATGATCATGTCAATTAACATATCACAATTTATCCTTGAGTATTTGAGATTGATTTGTTAAATCCCTTATGCTAACAATTATTTGTTTATTTATCCTTTCACAATGCTATATTCCACATGAGTAAATAAGACTATAATCATATCACTGATTAAGTCTCTAACTCATATAATTCTCAATTCACAATATCTAACTCGATTCTGATGAGAACATATGACAAAATAGCTTTGGAGTATTTTAGATCATGTGGTGGTCTATCCACAATTCATTCAAGGCAATTCAATTTCATTTAATCTCTCGTAATGTTACATAGCTCTCTAATTATATTAAATAACATGGCTTGCACTTAAATTATTACACTTTTCATTGTAGGAGTTTTCAAGTCAAAGTGGAAAGGATTGCATATCTTTAAGACACATTGGAAGTAGGTGTCGACACATCACACTGCAACCCGAGAGTCATTTTGATGGTGTCGATACCTGTGAAGCAAAGTGTCGACACATGAGAAGATGGTGTAAACACATGAAAATATAGTGTCGACACATACCACTGACACCCGAGAGCATATTTTCAGGCTTGAAGATGGTGTCAACACATAGGAGCACTGTGTCGACACATGTTGCGGAATCCCTATTTTTTAAAGATGTCATCAGCTCGGATTTTAAGACGTTGTGGCATTTAAGACACCTCTCCAACATTCCAAAAAGGCTCTTGGAGACCACCCAAAACTTAAGGCTATAAATAGAACAAGATGGAGAGAGAAAATGAACCACTTGCATAATCAATCTTAACCTAGCCTACCAAAAGAGAGAAAATAGCAAAAGAAGAAAGCTTGCACGAATTCCTAGAAAGCTACTTCTACCATTGCCATTAGTGCAGCATTCAATCTATTATCTTTCTCTTCTAGCTCTTTATTGTGCCTTGTATTTGCACATCAAGCATTTAAAGCTATTGTTTATTACTTCTTCCACACAACCTGAAAAACATTAAAGTGTGAGATCAAAAAAATTGTGCCTTGGGCCTACTCGTGAGGATCGAAAAAATCTCATTTAGTGTGAGATTTGTTGTAAGAGTTGGAGCGTGACCTCGGCAAATTGCTTGTAACTGTTACTTATCACTCGGAAGCTAAGGTGTGATTACTATTGAAGATAGTGGAGAAAGCCCAAGGAAGGCAATAGCCTTGGGGTGGACGTAGATAAGTCTTGGCCAAACCACCTAAAAACAAAGGTGTTATCTCTCCTCCTTAACTCTCTTACTTTATTGTAATTATTTATACTTGAAATGTTTTGATATTTGAGTTTTTATCAAAAATTTTAAGATTTTATTAAAACTCAATTCACCCCCAATCTTGGGTTGTCACCTAGGCTCACAATTGGTATCAAAGATGAGGTTTAATATCCATAGTTATGAAAACCCTTGTTAGCTCATCATTAGCTTAAGGTCAATCCACTAATAGACCTCCTTTGTTTAATGGTACTTGCTATAACTATTGGAAAGCTAGGATGAGGATTTACATCCAAGCTGTGGATTATGAACTTTGGAAAGTTATCTTTAACGGTCTCAAATTTCCTAGAGACAAATAAGGTAAATTGAGAAAGGAAAAGGATTGGGATGATACTAATCTTAAAATCATGTCTTTAAATTTCAAACCCATGAATGTCTTGTATTATACTCTTGATTCGAATGAATTCAATTGTATTTTTGGTTGTGATACTGCTCAAGAAATATGGCAAAAATTGTTAGTTTCACATAAGGGTACGAATCAAGTCAAGAAAAGTAAAATTAGCATACTAGTTCATAGTTATGAGCTATTTAAGATGAAATCTGATGAATCAATTGCTTTTATGTTTACTCACTTTACGAATACAATAAATGGTTTTAAATCTCTTAGCAAGGAATACACTAACTTTGAAAGAGTAAGAAAGATTCTCAGGTGCCTTCCTAAAGTTTGGGAACCAAAAGTTACAGCTATCCAAGAAGCCAAAGATTTAACTAAGTTATCTCTAGATGAGCTCATGGGATCTCTAATAACTCGTGAGATGAACCAAATTAAGGGAGATGAGGATGAAGTAAAAGGCAAGAGAGGAATAGACATAAAAGCATCATACTCCAGCAATCATGAATCATCATAAGACGATGAAGAAATGGCCTTGTTTACGAAGAAGTTCAAGAAGTTCTTCCGTAAGAAACAAGGAGACAAGAGACATTCAAGAAAGACCAACTTCAAGGGAGATAGCAGCAAAAAGAATGATACTATATGTTTTGGTTGCAAAAAGTCGGGACATATCAAGTCAGAATGTCCCAACATGAAACCACACAAGAAGTCAAGAGAATTCATAGACATGAAGAAGTTTTTATGGCTGCATGGGGAGAATCCGATGACAGTGAAAGTGAAAGTGATGAAGAGGAAGTTGCAAATCTTTACTTGATGGCAAAGGAAAGTGAGGATGAGGTACAATCTTCTTTGATTCAATGCTTTTCTTTTGATGAGTTACAAAATGATTTTGATGAACATCTTGAACTAAAAGAATTTTTTCAAAGTATTGTTGTCTCAAAAAGGATTTTGAAAGTATTGCAAAAGAGAATGATACTTTGAAAAGCCAAATTATATCTCTTAGAGAAGATATTGCAATATCTACAAAAGAAAATGAGAAATCTTTGCAAAATAAGCCAAGTGTTTTAATAGCTGAAAACGATACTTGAAAATGAAAGTTGGGTCCCTGATAGTGGATGCTTCAAGAACATGACTAGGGACAAGAGTTGGTTCAAATCTCTTAGTCCAAAAGAAAAATTATCGATTACATTTGATGATAGCGGTAAAAGAAGAATACTTGGTATTGGAAATATCGGTATGACTCCTAATTCCACTATTAAACATGTTATATTTGTTGATGGTTTGAAACATATCCTATTGAGCATTAGTCAATTATGTGACAAGGGAAATCAAGTCATATTTGAATCATCGATATGTATTGTTGAAAATATAGAAAGCCTTGTTTGTGGACACAGAGGTGAAAATGTGTATATTGTTCACTTAGAGATATTTCTTCCAAAAATGTAAAATGTCTTTATGCTCTAAGTGACAAGGATAGTTGGCTGTGGCATAGAAGCTTGCTCATGCAAGTATAGACTTGATTTCAAAACTAGCCAAAAATAAACTTGTTTTGGGTTTGCCTAATCTTGTTTTTGAAAAGGATAAAATTTGTGCAGCTTGTCAAAAAGGCAAACAAACTAGAACATCTTTTAAACCCAAAAACATTGTGTCCACTTCTAGGCCACTTCAACTTCTACACATGGACTTATTTGGTCCAACCCGAACATCAAATTTGGGTGGCAAATGCTATGCTTTGTTGTTGTTGATGATTACAGTAGATTCACATGTGTTCTATTCCTAGCTCATAGGGATGAGGCTTTTAATGCATTTAAAAACTGAGCAAGAGAATTCAAAATGAAAAAGGTTTTTCTATTACTAGCATAAGGAGTGACCATGGAAAAGAATTTGAAAATTCCTCCTTTGCAAAATTTTCTGGTGAATTTGGTATTAACCATAACTTCTCGACTTCTATAACTCCTCAACAAAAATATGTCATTGAGAGGAAGAATAAGACCCTTGAAGAAATGGCTAGGACTTTACTGTGTGAAAATAAATTGCCAGATTATTTTTGGGCTAAAGCTATTAACACGAGCTACAATATTATGAACCGATGTATGATAAGGCCTATTCTCAAGAAAACTCCATATGAGCTATAGAAAAAAACACAACATTGGTTATTTTCACTTGTTTGGATGTAAATGCTTTGTTCTCAACAATAATAAAGACAACTTGGGTAAGTTTGATGCGAAAGCCGATGAAAGTATATTTTTTGGTTATTCAATTTCAAGCAAAGCTTATCGGGTGTATTAATAAGAGAACTTTATTTGTTGAATAAACCATACAGGTTGTATTTGATGAATCTAACACTTCTATTAGAAGAGATGACGATGATATTATAGATCTTGATAAATAAATTAAGAAACTAACAACATGCAAAGAAAAAGAAGCTTCTCAAACATAAGAGCAAGGTGTACAAGAAATTGAAGAAGAAGCACCTCAAAGCAACAATGATCTACCAAAGGCTTGGAAGTTCGTCAAGAATTATCCTATTGATCAAGTCATTGGTAATGTAGAGAAAGGTGTAAGTACTCGCTCTTCGTTAAACCATGATAATATTTTACTTTACTTTCTCAAATTGAGCCTAAGAATATTTTTGAGGCTAAAGATGATAAAATTTGGATCCATGCTATGGAGGATGAATTCAAACAGTTTAAAAAAAATCAAGTATGGCATCTAGTTCCTAGACCTGAGGATCATCCAGTTATTGGTACAAAATGGGTTTTTCAAACAAAATGGATGAATCTGGGGTTGTGGTAAGGAACAAGGAAAGATGGGTAGCCCAAGATAATAATCAAGAAGAGGGCATTGATTTTTGTTGGCTTTTAGTCACAATTAATGTTTTGATGATAACAATAGAAGTAATTGAGATGTGAAGCAAAAAAGATCCAAAATGAGCATGGATCGTTCAAGTAACATCCCCTTTAATGGAAGTGCTCTTAAAGTGAAGACTCAAGTTGCTAGGGTAACTTTTGCAACTCTAGACTTCATCTTTAACAAGGATTTGAACCACACACTTTGCATATTTCTTCAAAACTTGCATAAACCGTTTTACCACTTGTTTTGAAGATTAAAAATGTTTTAATGGCTTCAAATTATCCCAATTAAACTCTTAAACCTTTTGTATACTTATGGGAAGTTAGTGTTTAAATTGGGTATTTTAAGTTTGTCAAAATCTTGTTTTTATATCAATTGGATCATGTTCTTAAGTTATTGAGGTCGATCTATTCTGACATTATGATCATTGGGTTTAATGGAAACCTAAAGCGGTCGACTAGCTCATGTAGCAATCAACCGGCTTGTCGTGAATTTTTTACAGATCGACTCCCAACGGTTATTTTTCTTATGAGGCCTATATAAAGCCATTCCTAAGCCTTTTAAAAATTGCTAAACGACCAAAATCATTTTGCTAAGGCTAAGAGTGATCAAAAACCTTTGAATCCTTCTTCTAACATCATTCACACATAATCATCACTTTCACATCCTTGTTATTGTGTGAAGCCTAAGAGACAGAAATTTCTCATTGTAACATCTACTCCATCAAGGGAGTTTTAGTGGGCATTTTTCGTTCATCCCTATACACTTCTAAGAGAGTGATTCTCTTGTTTCCTTTCGGTGAGGTTGTTTATCAAAAGGAGTTTAGAGAGGTTTGTTCTCAAACTTGTTCTTGAGGCTTGAAGAGGTTTTCTCAAGCTCAAGTGTAAGGAAACCTTTCCTTTGTTGAAGGGAGCATAATGGAGAAACCTCAAGGCTCGATGAAGAAGCTTGAGGGGTGGATGTAGGCAGGTTTGCCGAACCACCTAAAAATCTTGTGTTTGTTTTTCTTTCCTTATCTCCTTACTTTGTGCTACTAGTTTCTTGTTCTAAGTTTTATTTCATATTTGAGTTGCAATATATATTCTTGTATTTTGATCCTTTATTGCAATTGTTTCTCTTTGTGGGACTTGTAGCTAGCAAACACTTTTTAAGGGTGGTTCACCCCCCTCTTGGGTTGTCTTAATCCTAGGAATTACAATTTTGATGAAACCTTTGCAACTGTTGCTAGATTATAATCAATTTGCATGTTACTTTCCTTTGCATGTTTCAAAGACTTTAAATTGTTTCAAATAGATGTTAAATGTGTGTTTCTCAATGGTTTTCTTTCTGAGGAAGTTTATGTAGAACAACCTCCTAGATTTGAAGATGAGAAACTACCCCACCATGTGTTCAAGCTCACAAAAGTACTTTATGGCTTTAAACAAGCACTAGGAGCATGGTATGAACGTTTAAGTTCCTTCCTTATTGAAAATGAAAATTCACAAGGTATGATCGATACCACTCTCTTTACTAAGGAAAAGGAAAATGAATTGCTTACTGTTCAAATTTACGTTGAGGATATCATTTTTGGTTCTACTAATGAATCAGTTTGTAAAGAATTTTCTGAAATCTTGAAAGGTGAATTCGAGATGAGCCTCATAGGAAAGTTGAAGTACTTTCTTGGACTTCAGATTAAACAATGTAATGAGGGCATCTTCATAATCCAAGCAAAATACATAAGAGATCTACTCAAATGATTTGGAATGGACAACTCAAAACCAATGGGCACACCCATGAGTTAATCGACCAAAATGGAAAATGATGAGAAAGGTAAAGACGTTAACCAAACGAAGTATCGAGGTATGATTGGTTCCTTACTTTACCTAACAGCAAATAGACCTGATATTATGTTCAATGTATTCATGTGTGCTAGATTCCAATCTTGTCCAAATGAGTCTCACCTCCTTGCGGTCAAGAGAATATTTCGTTATCTTGTTAGCACACAAAATCTTGATTTGTTTTACCATAAGAGTATCAAATTTAACTTATAAGGATACTCGGATACTGATTATACGGGTTACAAAATCGATAGAAAAAGCACTAGTGTTGCGTGTTAGTTTCTTAGCCCATCTCTAGTGTCATGATTTTGTAAGAAACAAAATTTTGTGGCTTTATCAACTACAGAGGGCAAGTATATTGCTATTGGTAACTATTGTGCACAAATGTTGTGGATGAAACAACATTTGGTAGATTTTAATCTTCAATATTCTCTCATCTCAATTAAGTGTGATAACACAAATGCCATAAATCTTTCAAAAAATCTCATTCAACACTCTAGGACTAAACATATTGAGATTAAACATAATTTTATTCGTGATCATGCTCAAAAGGGTGACACTGCACTTGAGTTTGTAAGCACAGATCTACAACTTGCTGATATATTCAAGAAACCTCTCAATGAGGATCGTTTCTATTTCATTCGTCAAGAAATCGGTATTCTGAATGATTTTTATTCATTAGAATTGCTTATTGTAACATTCATATATCGTTTGGAACAATTTTGATGTTATAATATGTTATGCATGCGTATATTGGTCGTTATCACACATTTTCTTCATGAAAACATCTTATCTTATACCATTGCTTGTCTTTTGTCCACACTTGTATTCACAAGTGTCGACACTTCTGAACTTGTTTTACTGTTTTCTCTGGAAGTTGTATGTGTCGACACATTCAATCATAAGTGTCGACACCACAGTATGTGCATGTGCAATGTGTCGATATTTACTCCACTATGTGTCAACACATGTTTCGACTAGGCAATTTTTTAAGCGACGTTTCACTTGCTCAAATTAAAATCCTTCAAGATGAGTCGACGCCTCACTTACTTAACTCCCAAAGCCCTAAAAACAATTCACTCTCACTCCCAAGCCATCTCGTGCCCTATCTCTCTCTCACCCATGCCTCTCTTACCGAAATTCCCTTCTCCCTCATCGAATCTCTCACAATCCATTCCCTCTCCACAAAATCTCCTTTCCTACTCCACAGAAACCCTTATCCCAATATCTCTCTACCATGTCTAGTGGTCAGTCAAAGAGAGTTACAGGACAGGGCAAGTCCTCTAGGGCAAGAAAGCAGGCAAGACAGATGAAGAGCCCTTAAAAGCACACAGGGTCAGATTTTTTTCGCACAAGGATCCATCAGTAGAGGTTTGCTAGAGATTTCCATAATTGAGAGGTAATTTTTGGCCGTTGGGTACTGTTTTCGTGGTTTACGGAGAATGGGTTTGATTTTAAAGAGGTGTTTGACTACCAAGGGCGGTCAAACTTTGTTGGGTTGAAGTCAGACACTTTTCCTTATTTGATAAAGCAAGCCTTTGCCAACTATGCCTCGAGTCTAGTCAAAGGAAAAGATTTGGATTTGTCTGTTACATCACTGAATAACTTGGTCCTATCCCCCAATTCGAGTGTCAAGCTCTTTGATTCTTATGGTTAGTCTGGGACGTTAGATGTAGAGCCCTACAGATATTCAGGGTTGTGTTGGATGACCCGAGTCTAGAAGAGGTGGTTAAACTAGTTGCAAGTGATCTTAACATACACATAAGGTTGCTACATCATATGGTATGTAACATCATTCTCCTTAGGACAGGGAAGTTTGAGTATGTTACATTTTTAGACTTCTTTGTTATGTATTGTCTTCTCACCCATCGCCAAATGATCATTGGCCATTTACTGCTAAATCACATGAAAGCAGCTTGTGAGAAGAAAATATAAGGATTTCCATATGGGATGTTGTTTACTAAGATCTTCCAGATTTTTTGTGTTGATATGAATGGGAAAGATAGGGTGATGATGTCCTAGTCTTCTCTAAGTCCATAGAGGAACATTGGAAACATCTCAATAGGTTTCTTTAGATCATTAAGTCAAATGGTTTAGTGGTCTCAGCTCCCAAGATTAAGCTATTCCAAACCAAAGTCAGATTTTTAGGTTTTAATATATACCAAAGTCAAATCCAGCCAATTGATAGAGCCATTCAATTTGCTGATAAGTTTCTCGATGTCATCATAGATAAAACCCAGCTCCAGAGGTTCTTAGGATCCCTAATTATATTGCTGATTTTTATCAAAACTCCGACATCAATGTAAACCCCTGTTTGACAGACTCTAGAAGAATCCTCCTCCATGGACAAAAGAGCACACTGCTATTGTCCAACTCATCAAGTCACATGTTAAGACACTTCCCTTGTCTTGGCATTCCTTCCCAGATTCTTTTAAAATAGTCGAAACCGATGCCTCCGAAATTGGTTATGGTGGCATTCTCAAACAGCAAGTAATTCCCGATTCTCCTGAACAAATTGTCTGTTTCCATTCTGGAAATTGGAATTCAGCTCAGCAGAATTATAGTACAATTAAAAAAGAAATTTTGTCAATTGTACTATGTATAAGTAAATTTCAGTCAGATTTGTCAAATCAAAAATTTTTGGTAAAAGTTGATTGCAAAAGCGCAAAATTTGTTTTGGAAAAAGATGTTCAAAATATTGCATCTAAATAGATTTTTGCACGATGGCAAGCACTTTCAAATATTTTTTATTTTGACATTGCATACATCAAAGGAAGTCAAAATAGTATTCCTGATTTCCTTACCCGTGAATTCTTGCCGGATTCTCACCATGGCTGCTAAAGGTAAAGAACCTGCCAAGTCAATCAAATCACCAAAGTTACCTGAAATACCCAAGTTAATCCCTGACCATTTGGTCATTCCATATGAAGGTTTAGGTCAATCTTCATCAAGTAATCGTTTTCAGATTCTAGGTAATCCAAGTCAACCCCAAGTCAGACCGTCTTCCATACGGCCTTCCTCGTCTGCCCTGTGTCTCACAAGTCAATATGGAAAACCTACCTATTCAGCTTTGGCTTCCCTGCCACCAAGTCAATCTCCTGATCCTTATGCGATCATTGAGACTATGTCTCCGGCCCAGTCTCCAATAAGACTAAAAGAAACGGCCCAGTCTCCATTAAGACTATAGAATAAGGCCCAGTCTCCGGAAAATAGACTACAAAGTAAAATGTCTTATGTACCAAAAAATACTTCAGAATTTTATGTCAAACCAAACCTTCAGAATATATTTCATATTGAGCATTGCCATCAACATTTGCTGTTTCTGAAGTTGCCCCAAGTCAAAAGGACCAAGAGTCCCTCCTCAAGATTCTACATGGTAAACTGCTCCGTGCCTATTTGCCACCCAAATGGCATTTTGTCCCGGAACATCCCAATAAGTCAATTGGCTTTTACAAAGTCATCCTCTTGCACACTGAGTCAGTCCCGATTGAACATATCATAGATAAGTTTGATCCTGCTCAGCAGAAAGTTGTCTTCCATAAGTTCTTTATTGTTAAGTTCATCACCTGCCAATCTTGGGGATCCCATCCCTCTGTTATAAAAGAATTGCCAGGTCAACCCATTGGTTTTAACTACTATGACTATGTTGAAGCGTGGTCAAAAGTCCCTCTTACCAAAATGAGACTTTCTCTCATTCCTAGTTCATTAATTTTGATAACAAGTTTAAAAGCCAACTTCCCACTTGGTTTATTCGCTGGTGGCATATGTATGGTCTTGTTACGGACATCCTTCCCCTCCAACTCAAAGAAACCCTTGCTCGCTTTGCGAACCTGAGCAATTTCACAAGCCGCGACAATCAGTTCCCCACACTCTGCCTGTTCATAAGTAAATACAAAATCCCATGGATCCTCAAATGGGATTATCAAGTCAGCCAGAACATTTGTGCTCACCTTTTCCATGTCAAATGGTGGGATAAGTTCAATGTTCAATGAATAGTTGATCAAGTCAACAAGGAATTTCCTCAACAACAAGAAGTTTCGTAGTTTTTGGTAGAAAAAGCTAGCCTCCAGACAGCACTAGCCTCTGCCATGAATCAAGCTCAAACCAAAGAAGAGCTCCAAGAGTTATGTCATCAACTACAGCTCGAAGTCAGCCATATCAGTGGACAAGATCCTGATGAGCATTCCCCAGCCTCATCACACTCGTCCACTGCAAGTCAAGTCAAGCTTAACTACTTGGATCCTCTATTTCAAGATAGCCAAGATCCTTATTCTGTCAACCTTGCCGACGATTTTGTAATCTCGTCGCCATGTGAAGACAAAAGTAAACGACAAGTTCCTATTCATGAATAGTAGCTTTTTTGTCAACAGTAAAGTATCCGACAGCCGACATGTCACTGTTCACAGGAAAAGTCCACAGTAAAAGCAGCCGACAGGATTCACCACTGAATCTGATATGGAATCTGATTCAGATTCCCAAGTAAAAGAGATAGAACATCAGTTCCAACAGTTAGAGGTCAATAGGATTCATTCTCGACATCCTAATCCAACCTTTCTACCCAAGAATTGGTATAGGAAACCAACACCTCCTGATCTTCAATTCGAAGAAAGAAATTTTCATAGCCAATTCTCTGTCTCTGCCGATAAGTTATATGAATAGAATATTGATGGATTTTCTGAATAGGAAATTCTCAATACACTCCAGCATATGACTATAGTAGCAAATAGCTACTTAGTAAATCATTCCTTAAGTCACCCAGAAATTGTTGAATTAATTATTTCTAGTTTTACCGGTTCCCTTTGTCAATGGTGGGAAAAGTATCTCACTGACAATGATCGTAGTCTTATCCTTTCTGCTGTCCAGCATGATGAGGATGGATTACCAATTTTTGATGAAAAATCAGGACAAGGTGTTAATGATGGTATCAATACTCTGGTATATACCATTATTAAACATTTCATCGGTATTCCTAGTAACATTGCCTCTAGGATCCACGACCAGTTAAGTAATCTTAAGTGTCCAACCCTTAGTGATTTCCTTTGGTATAAGGATGTCTTTATTTCCCGTGTCATGCATAGGGAGATTGTAAAATCCTTTTTGGAAAGAAAAATTCATTAATGGTCTTCCCAATCTTTTTGCCCATAAGATTAGGAAGTCTTAAGTCAACCCTCAGGTATCATAGATTATGAAAACCTGACATATGGTGATATTGTTAGTACCATCAATAAAAAAGGTCTTAAGATGTGTATTAACATGAAAATTAGTAATCAACTTAGCAAAGATAGAAAGAAAGCTAAGTATGAAATGGGTAATTTCTGTGAACAATATGGTCTGCCTCCCATAGCACCATCCCGTTAGGAAACACCAGAAGGAAAGGTCATCCTTTAAAAGTCACATAGATACCACAAGCGGTCTTCTAGGAAGTACGCTCCACCTCCTGAAGACAGTAAACCCAAATCGAGTAAAAAAGCTTTTAGGAAACGATCCAGTAAGTCTCCTAAAAACAAAAGTAAAATTCAGTGTTATAAATGTAAAAAATTTGGTCATTATAGTTCTGAATGTCGTGTTAAGGAAAAAATTAACTCCTTAGACATCCCAGAAAGTGAAAAGGTCAAACTTTTTACCATTCTAGAGTTAAAAGAGTCTAGTGGTAGTGATCTAGAATTTGATGACATCCCGTCTTCTAGTCCTAGCTCCCGTCCTAGTTCGAATACAGAGTCTGATACTCCTAAAAAATAATTAGGTTGTCAAGATAGTTGTTGCCACCCAGGTAAAACTCTTAATGTCATTAGTAAACAAGAAGAATTGTTGATTGATTTGATTGACAAAATTGCAGATCCTGAGCTCAAGGCTCAGTATCTTACCAAGTTAAAACACACCTTACAAAGGCAAGAAAGTAAACTAAAAATCTCTGAACCACAGATCAGTCTTAATAAA
>CM025854.1:15189525-15205997 GCA_003952965.2 Morella rubra
GTTCATAAGTAAATACAAAATCCCATGGATCCTCAAATGGGATTATCAAGTCAGCCAGAACATTTGTGCTCGCCGTTTTCCAATCAAATGGTGGGACAAATTCAATGTCCAAAGAATGTGGACCAAGTCAACAAGGAATTTCCTCTACAACAGGAAGTTTCTTAGTTCCTAGTAGAGAAAGCCAGCCTACAGACAGCACTAGCCTCTGCTATGAATAAAGCCCAAACCAAAGAAGAATTGCAAGACCTGTGTCGACAAATACAGCTCGAAGTCAGCAGAATCAGTGGCCAAGATCCTGATGAGCATTCCCCAGCCTCATCACACTCGTCCACTGCAAGTCAAGTCAAGCTTAACTACTTGGATCCTCTATTTCAAGATAGCCAAGATCCTTATTCTGTCAACCTTGCCGACGATCTGTAATCTCATCGCCATGTGAAGACAAAAGTAAACTGACAAGTTACTATTCATGAATAGTAATTTTTTGTCAACATTAACCGTTCCGACAGCCGACATGTCACTGTTCACAGGAAAAGTCCACAGTAAAAGCAGCCGACAGGATTCACCACTGAATCTGATATGGAATCTGATTCAGATTCCCAAGTAAAAGAGATAGAACATCAGTTCCAACAGTTAGAGGTCAATAGGATTCATTCTCGACATCCTAATCCAACCTTTCTAGCCAAGAATTGGTATAGGAAACCAACACCTCCTGATCTTCAATTCGAAGAAAGGAATTTCCATAGCCAATTCTCTGTCTCTGCCGATAAGTTATATGAATAGAATATTGATGGATTTTCTGAATAGGAAATTCTCAATACACTCCAGCATATGACTATAGTAGCAAATAGCTACTTAGTAAACCATTCCTTAAGTCACCCAGAAATCGTTGAATTAATTATTTCTGGTTTCACAGGTTCCCTTCGTCAATGGTGGGAAAAGTATCTCACTGAAATAGATCGTAATCTTATTCTTTATGCTGTCCAGCATGATGAAGATGGATTACCAATTTTTGATGAAAAATCAGGTCAAGGTGTTAGTGATGGTATCAATACTCTGGTATATACCATTATTAAACATTTCATCGGTATTCCTAGTAACATTGCCTCTAGGATCCACGACCAGTTAAGTAACCTTAAGTGTCCAACCCTTAGTGATTTTCTTTGGTATAAGGATGTCTTCATCTCCCGTGTCATGCTTAGGGACGATTGTAAGAATCCTTTTTGGAAAGAAAAGTTCATTAACGGTCTTCTCAATCTTTTTGCCCATAAGATTCGTGAAGTCTTAAGTCAGCCCTCAGGTATCATAGATTATGAAAACCTGACATACGGTGATATTGTTAGTACCATCAATAAAGAAGGTCTTAAGATGTGTATTAACATGAAAATTAGTAATCAACTTAGCAAAGATAGAAAGAAAGCTAAGTATGAAATGGGTAATTTCTGTGAACAATATGGTCTGCCTCCCATAGCACCACCTCGTTAGGAAACACCTGAAGGAAAAATCATCTTTAAAAAAGTCACATAGATACCACAAGCGGTCTTCTAGGAAGTACGCTCCACCTCCTGAAGACAGTAAACCCAAATTTCATAAGAAAGCTTTTAGGAAACGGTCAAAACCAAAGTCTCCTAAAAACAAAAGTAAAATTCAGTGTTATAAATGTAAAAAATTTGGTCATTACAGTTCTGAATGTCGAATTAAGGAAAACATTAATTCCTTAGATATCCCAGAAAGTGAAAAGGTCAAACTTTTTGCCATTTTAGAGTTAAGAGATTCCAGTGGCAATGATCTAGAAGTAGATGACATCCTGTCTTCCAGTTCTAGTTCCAACCCTAGTACTGACACAGAGTCTGACACCCCTAACCAAAAATTAGGTTGTCAAGATAGCTGTTGTAACTCAGGTAAAACTCTTAATGTCATAAGTAAACAAGAAGAATTGTTGATCGATTTGATCGACAAAGTTGAAGATCCAAAGCTCAAGGCTCAGTATCTTACCAAGTTAAAATACACCTTGCAATGACAAGAAAGTAAATTAAAAATCTCTGAACCCCAAATCAGATCTTAATTGGGACCTTAAACTCCTGTCACTTACTCCAAGATTTACAGACTGAGGTCCTTAACAAGTAAAGTCAAAGAAATCGAGAGTTAAAAGAACAAAATAAAACTCTTGAACAAGAAATCCTCCTTCTTAAAATCAACCAAAGTTTTAAGAAGCAAAGCCAATCCTCTGAGTCGAACCACTCTGAACCTGATGAAACTCTTCCTGTCATCCCGGTAGATGAACCAGAAAGTAGTAATCAGTTTCTAAGTATAATCAATAGAATGCATTTTCAGAAATGGCATTCTAAAGTTACCATTATAGTAAACTCTGAATACTCTTTTGAGGTTATAGCCCTTATAGATTAAGGTGCTGATCTTAATTGTATTCAGGAAGGATTAATCCCCACCAAATACTTCGAGAAGACAAAGGAACGTCTCCTCTCTGCCAATGGTAGTTCAATGGGTATTAATTACAAGTTAACCAAAGCACACATTTGCAAAGATAATGTCTACTTTAAGTCACCTTTTGTTTGGGTAAAAACATGCCTGACCAGAAAGTCATCTTAGGTACGCCTTTCATCTGTTTGTTGTATCCTTTCACCACAAGTAGCGAAGGACTTACAACCAACATCTTAGGATAGAAGGTCACCTTTGATTTCGTTAGTCCTCCCGGGCCTAGAGAACTTTCCTTATTACAGGAAGCCTCTATAAGTAAAACTTTAAATTTCATTGTTAGTAAAACCCAACATCTAGATTTTCTTAAAGACGAAACCAAGTACAAAAGAGTTGAGGAACAACTCCTCAGCCAACATCTTCAAGGTCAGATTAAGACATTCCAAAGTAAATTTGAACAAACAAAGCATCTAGTTCGAGATGTCCTCCAATGCTTTCTGGCATCGAAAGCAACATATAGTCAAACTTCCTTATATTCCTGAGTTTAGTGAGAAAAATATTCCCACAAAAGCTCGAATTCAGATGAATGCAACTGTCATGGAATTCTGCAAAAAGGAAATCCATGAACTCCTCAGTAAAGGTTTGATTCGTCCAAGTAAATCTCCTTGGTCTTGTGCAGCTTTTTATGTCAATAAAAATGCAGAAATCGAACGAGGAACTCCTCGTATGGTCATTAACTCCAAACCATTGAACAAGGTACTTCAATGGATCAGGTACCCAATCCCTGATAAAAGAGATCTCATTAGCTGCCTCTCTGACGCCACTGTGTTTAGTAAATTTGATATGAAAAGTGGATTCTATCAAAATCAACTGCATAAGTCAGACAGGTATAAAACCGCATTCACCACTCCTTTTGGTCGTTACGAATGGAATGTAATGCCTTTCGGTCTCAAGAATGGGTCAGTAGATGAATTTTATGGCTGAGGGTATGAAGACGAGCTTTGAGGAGATCGAGGCTCTTCTGGCTACACACAGCATCGAGTTTGAGACCCTAGAACGTGAGGTCTACCCGTCATTCTTACGACAACAATATGATGATCTGCAGGGAAGTGCTCTAGAAGCTTTGGGATACCTTCATAAAGAAGGTGGATGCTTTGGTCAAGACTTCAGATGAATTGGGTGGTAGTATTCGTCAGACAATGGCAGGTATTAATCAGACTTGTGACATATTCATCAACAAGGATAGATATCTTCACCCCAGTGTGGTTGCTTGGGTTCAGTGATTTAGTGCTTCATAGACGAGATTTCTTACTCGCTACAACATCAACCCTAGCGCTTGTCCTGAATGATCGTACCTTACCTTCCCTTATCTCTCCCTCTCTTTTTGATAATGCCAAAAGGGGAGAAAAGTAGTGAAATATTCTGTCGTATCCTCATGCCTTGTAAAGAAACATTTCATATTTTGCACGTGTTCTTTGCATTATGGTTTTACATGTACTTGACTATTGGACTTACTAGAACTCTTTGAGTACATATTCAGTTTGTTGATGTTAGTATCTATGGTTTAAACTTCTATCCTTCTGCTTATCTCTAATTGCAAGTTGCCTATTGTGAGATATCCTTGAATTGAAAAGCTTGGACTACAATAACAAGGTAGTATTCCTCACTCTAAACTCTTGTATATTAAAGAATAATGAAGTGTTTATGACATGAAATTACATTTTGGAGTTTGAGAAGTTTGGAGGATGATATAGAAGTATTTTCCTTCAAGTTTATACTTTTAGAAACCTCTTCATACAAAGGAAACTCTTGCAAAATTTTCTAAATTTTCAAAGCTCTTTGTATCAAAATTTTTGAAAAACCCCCACTTAATCTTAGGGGGAGCTTTTTAATTTCTTAGAAAAGATCTCTTTAAAATGGTTTGTCATCATAAAAAAGGGGTAGATTGTTAGCCCAAGATTGCTCCTTGCTCGATTTTGATGATAACAAATAACAAAATAGCTTTGGAGTATTTTAGATCACTTGGTGATCAATCCACAATTTCGTTAAGGCCTTTTAATTTGATTTAGTCTCTTTCAATGATATATAGCCCTATAATATTATTAAACACCGTGGCTCGAACTTAAACGATCATATTTTTATTATAGGAGTTATCAAGTCAAAGACGAAAGGATTGCATATATCTAAAGCACTGAAAATCTCTCATAGCAGAGATGGTGTCGACACATTGCACTGCAACTCAAGAGCTGTTTTGATGGTGTCGACACGTAGTGAAGCTATAATACCCCGTCTCGAAAAAGGTGTTAAGTGAGTAAATTGAATTTTAAACGAAGAGATAACAGCTTAATCCTATTTTTGATTTTTGGATAGAAGTTGAATCGTATTTTCGAATTTAAATATGCTAAGATGAAGATGTGATCCATATTTGATTTTAAAGGTTAATATATGGATAAAGATTACTCTTATGTTTGAATTTGAAACATATGGATAAAGATCGTATATTTGAATTTTAAAAGTGATGGATAAAGATATGTTTGAATTTTAAAAGTTGAAGAGATTGAGGTTAATATATGGACACAGAAAATGTATATTGAGATCAAAATTTGGATTAAGGTGGTGCTACTAGTTTTGAGAGATTGTTCGGCAATTATTAGAGAAACTTTAAAGATTAGTTAAGTGTTTAAGGTAAGTGGTTCTTCAATGGAATTTTTAAATGTGTAACATATTTTATATGGTTTTGATGTATATTTAGGGAACATAACAAATTTTGGGTAAAATTGAGATTGTCGAGATTTCGTGAAACTCAATTGAAATATTTATAACTTGTTTTAGCGAGCATATTGTCAAAATTTTCCTGCGCTGGTGATATATCTCTATAGTCTGTGTGGCCAATTTATCCTTATGGTTTGTGTGGCCAATTCGATACCCCTCATGGTATTTAGAGGTCTTTGGGGCCTGGAAGTCTATGTGGCTTGAAGGTCTGTGTGACCATTGATGATTTCCCAATATTACGTAGCCTTGGATATTTTTGTTACAAACTTGTATTTTGGATTTGGTATGGCTCACGATGTTTTATTTTGGATTTCGATTATTTTTTGAAAATTTTATTTTCCCCAACCCCCATTGACTTGCTACTTACTAAGCTAGTCGTAGCTCACTACTTATTCTCATATTTTTTAGAGTTGACAGAATTAGAGAAGTTCGTGGAGATTCAGATAGATTTGTGTTTTGAAAGTGTGTTTTGCAAGAGTACTTTTGGAGATTAAGGGGTAAAGTCACTTTGAGCTCTCAAACTTTCATACAAATGTCAAAGAGGTCCCCAAACTATCAATTTTGACACATTAAACCCTATAACTTCCCTAATCTATCAATTTGAGCCCTTCGTCCAATTTTTTCTTCCAAACTGATAGAACAGTGGTCACGTGCTCAACAAGTGCCATTTTAAAGAGAAACAGACAAATTTGCCCTCACTCTCAAAACGACAACTTCGAAGAGAATTCTCCCTCCTACCTAGCCTCTTCAGTCTCCAGCTCTCCCAACCTCTTCCATTACCAACCCCACCCAAATCTCTGAAGCCTCTCCTCCATCTGTCCTGACCCACATTTCCCCAACCCTATTCCTCTGCCAGTTCTCTGAGGATTTAATCATAGATTCTCACTCTCTACGCCACCCTTGTAGCTTCTGCTGTCATATTTTGTTAGTGCATCATCTCCTTCACAAGTCGCAACTTCATCCAAGATTCTTGCAATCTAGTTGTTTTTGCTTCAAGGTTTTTTTCTTTTATGATTGGAATAGAAGCTTACTCATCTAGTTTTCTATTATTTCTTTGATGCATCTTGAGGACAACATGGTTCTTTGCTTGAATTCTTGAATCTTGGATTAAAAGTGGTTCTGGGCATGGTACAGTTTTTTATTTTTAATATATTTTTGTAGCTTCGAAGTTCTTCTAAAGATACTTCTATGATTTGAAAGTTGATGATTTTTGAAGCTTGATGTTTGTTTTGATTTCTGCTGATTTTCGATGTGATAGTGGCAGGATTTCATTATGGGTTTGAATTGTTCGAGATGGCGGGCATGGTGGAAGTTAGGTTCTGGATGATAGTTATCCATTTTACAATGCTACAGAATGTCCCTTTGTAGAACAAGGATTCGATTGCTTGGGGAATAAAGGTGGAGGTGGAAGCTGAAGACTTGCGACATTCCAAGGTTTAATGTGCAGAGTACTTTAGAAGTAAACCGCGAAGAAAAAGAGTTGTTTTATTCAGTGATTCTATGAGTAGAACGCAGTGGGAATCGCTATAAAGGCGGAGGAAGGAGGGTGACATAAATGCTAATGGAGAATGAAAGGAGGTACAAAGAGGAGCTGATGGTGAGTGAGAAGTTTACGGGGATAGAGATGAGCGAAGTGGTTGTGATGCAGGAGAAAGCGACAGGGGAGGAGAGAGAAAAAAAGCCTGAAGCCATTGAAGAGGATGGGGGAGTGGCCAAAAAGAAGCTGGTTTAGGAGCATGAGAAAAAGAGGAAGACGCCGAAGAGGCTTTCGTTGAAGTAGCTTGGCCGAAAAAAAAGGTTAAGGAGGGGGGAAACAACAAGAAGTTCGAAGTTTTCGTTTTGTGTGTGAGGACAAATTTATCTTTTTTTTCATTTAATAATGGCACCTGCTGTGCAAGTGACCACTATTTAGTTAGTTTGACAGAAAAATTGGACGGAGGGTTCAAATTGATAGATTTGGAAAGTTATGAGGTTTAATGTGCCAAAATTGATAGTTTGGGGTCCTCTTTGGCATTTGTATAAAATTTAAGGGCTCAAAATGACTTTACCCTAGAGATTAATTTTGGAGAAGTCGTTATTGTAATTCTTTTAGGAGATCTTCATCGATGGTGGAAAATATCGTATATTCTAATGTAAATTTTAAGGCTCGGATTGATATTTGTGGCCTTTTTATGGTTTATGAATATTTTGCTGAGGTTTTACAAATTAGTTTTAAAATACTGAGGCCCAGATAAAGAATTAGCCATGGTGAAAAGCCTTATTTTATATGGAAATCTATCTGTATGGAGTTTGGGCCCGAGGCATTATAGAAGCAAAGTGTCGAAACATGACAAGATGGTGTCGACGCATGCCACTAACACCCGAAAGTTGTTTCCAGGCTTGAAGATTGTATCGACAAATAGGAGCAATGTGTCGACACGTTGCATATTCCCTATTTTTTAAAGATGACATCAACTCGGATTTTAAGATGTTGGGGCACTTAGGGCACCTCTCCAACATTCCAAAAAGGCCCTTGGGGACCACCCAAGACTAAAGGCTTTAAATAGAACAAGATGGAGAGAGAAAAAGCACCTCTTGCATCATCAATCTTAACCTAGCCCACCAAGAGAGAGAAAAGAGCAAAAGAAGAAAGCTTACACAAATCCCTAGAAAGCTACTGCTGCCACTTGCTATTTCTATAGCATTCAATCTCTGATCTTTGTCTTCTAACTCTTTATTGTTGTACCTTGTATTTGCACATCAAGCTTTTAAAGCTATTGTTTATTACTTCTTCCATACAACCTTGAATAACATTAAAATATGGGATACACTTGGGTCTACCCGTGACAATAGAAGAAATCTCATTGAATGTGAGATTTGTTGTAAGAGTTAGAGCATGACCTCGCAAAACACTTGTAATGGTTACTTAGCAACCGGAAGCTAAGGTGTGATTACTATTAGAAGATAATGGAGAAAGCCCAAGGAAGGCAATAGCATTGGGGTGGACGTAGGCAAGTCTTGGCCGAACCACCTAAAAATATTGGTGTTATCTCTCCTCCTTTACTCTCTTACTTTATTGTAATTATTTATTGTGATGCGATTTATTATACTTGAAACATTTTGAGATCTGAGTTTTTATCAAAAAGTTTCAAATTTTATTAAAACCCAATTCCCCTCCCCCCAGCCCCTAGGGTTATCACCTAGACTCACATTCACATCTATAGTCAAGCAATCAGTGCATCAACAACCTTTAACTCAAGTCAAATAATCATCAAAAGATCACAAGGCGATCATAGCTCCACACATATCAAAATACCTTGTACGTGGCCTCTATGGCCTCTTTTGGCCAATTTAATCCAACAAATGCAACATGTAACACGTTATATCATCTCAATACATTTGAAGCTATCATTTCTCAACAAATATGCATGTTCATGCCTCATTGGACAAAACATTAGTTTAATAGAGACATGTAACAAGTTCTAATAGTAAAAGACCCCATGCATGCACTCTATGGAATGATCTCTCTACAAAACACTAAAATATTCGAAGTCAAAACATCATATGTGCCTTATCTAAACTCAAGAACTCAAGATATTCGAAGGAACTCAAATTTAGAAGCAAAAACCACCAACGTGTGGCCCTTATGAATGAAAAAACTAATAAGTATTTGGCGTTATCCCAACATGCAATGTGCGATTGACTATCCCAAGTCATTAATGCCTTTCACTCACTCAAAAATGACTAGCGCAAAGGCTATCCCAAGTATAGGAGTTCTCTCGTGTAATAATTAGTCCAAAAGGTCAAATCTGCTCTGCAGGAAAATGGACTAATTTCAAATGCTCGAAAAAATGAGAAATAATATTCACAAAGAGAAAATAAAATGGTGATGTTTCAATGAGTGTAAAAATGAAAGATAAAAGTTACTGAACACAGTTCAGATTTATATTTTTTTATTTTTGGGAGTTCAAAACAAAATTAAAGTAGAACGAATGAACAAACATTTAAAGCAAATGACAATAAGTAAATATGAGAATTAAAAAGCAAAAAGTAAATGACAGAATTTAAAGAGCAGAAAGTAAAGACGAAATGTAAAGAATGGGATATAAATGATGGAATATAAAGATAGAATGTGAATGACTAGAAATGAATAAAACTTCACAAGATTTTTGGATTAAGTAATAAATTTTCATTACAACCCAAGTTTCAAGGTCAAAGAAAGCAAGAATGCAAAGAACATCAAGAACACCAAGGACACAAAAGGAAAATGAAAGAGTAAGAAACTTGAATCTAGTTCCTATGAATCGCAATACAACACATTGATTCACAGAGCATAAAGAAAACAACTCTAAAAGCTGAAAATTGAAATTAAAGAAAGCTTGAAGGTAGCAACAATGGAGGAAGAGAAGAATAAAAGAAAAGAAAAGAGAAGATCTTGGAATGGCTGAGAGAAAAAAAAAATGGTTGAGAGAAGAAGCTATGGAACAAAGTGAAAACTGTGGAGAGAATTGTGTTGTGAAAATCAAGTTTGGACCCTAAACTATATCTAGAGGGGGTGAATAGGTATTTAAAAAATTATCTAACTTTCCTTTTTTCAGAAATATCAAACCACGCACCAATCAATTTTAAATCAATAAGTTGTCCTTTCACCCAGTTATCTTACTCGAGAATAACTGTAATCTAACTTTAAAACATTTTTAACAGAATAGCATATTCTTGAAGTCAAGATTGTCTAATTACAATTCAATATTCTTAATTAATCAATCAAGACAATTAAAAAAACTTATCAACGCACCAAGACAGCTAAAAGAAACAACAATCAATCAAGAAAATCAACAATAAACAAAAACACTCCAGGTTTAGGCCACACCACTGATCCACTATGAACTCAAATTTTTACAACTGGTGATCCTAAGCAACCCAGTCGCCTATCCAGATTTTCAATTCGAAAAGCCACTCGAAACTTCTCAAGCCTATGTCGCGCACTCAATTCCTGACTAGAACTTTGATCTCATCCATGTGAATACCAATGAACTCATTAGTGCCTTTAGCTCTTGGAACTCTAGCAACTTCTCTTGAGAACTCTCAAGATCTTGTGTGGTTTGGTATTTGCTTTCTTCAATATGCAAGTTGAAATGGTTGTCTCCAAGTCCAGTAGATTCCTACTTCTTCAATCTTCCAACCAATGGGAAGAAGCAACTTTCTCAACTCAAATCTTCAGAACATATAAGTCTTATGTAGGAGAAAACCAAAGAACAAAGGATTTTTAAGAGGATTTGAACATGTATGGCATATATGTGTCTAACTAAATATGTGAGACCTTGTTGGTAAAGATTTATAGAGCTTAGGTTGGGGTAGTTGGGGTCAAAAGGCCTATTGAAACTGTTTGTTTGGATAGCGTCAAGTTCTACAACTTAAAATGCGACCTTCTTAGTTTTCTAGCTTTAAGTCTACATCCTTCATCCGTCAAGGCTTATAAAATATTGTTTCGAAACAGTTAATTTTACCAATATACATGAGCATTTACATGTTATTTGGCCATTTAGAGAGAATCTAGAAGAAATAGAGTTTGTGAAGGTTTTTAGGAGAGTGGACCCCGAGCTAACTCTACCAATTGTAAAAGAGCTTTCTTCAAATTGTTCCAAACCTTCTTGGCAGTTGAACAGACCTTCTAAAAGCTTCACCTACAGTCTACATCCTTCTTATTCCTTCCGTGTACATCAATGTGTACATACCAAATTGTTTTATAATTTTCTAAACCAAAAATACACTTATAAAATATTGTTTCGAAACAGTTAATTTTACCAATATACATGAGCATTTACATGTTATTTGGCCATTTAGAGAGAATCTAGAAGAAATAGAGTTTGTGAAGGTTTTTAGGAGAGTGGACCATGGAAAGAGGAAAGGGTATCAAGGTAATTTGGCTAAAAAGGGAATAAAATAAGACAAAGGGGAGAGGGGGAGAGAGGTGGTTCAGCCATATAAGGGAAAAAGGGAAAAGAGGCGAGAGAGAGGGAGAGAGGTGGTTCAGCCAAGGGAAAGAGAAAAGAAGGAGAGAGAAAAGGAGAAAAGGGAAAGGAGGAGAGAGAAGAAGAGAAAAGGAGGGGAGAGTTACATCATTCGGCCAAGGGACAAAAAAGGTGAAGGAAAGAAAAGAGAAAATGAGGAGAGAGAAAATTGTAAAATTCGGTTACAATCGATTCTCTCTCTTCAAGTTGGCTCTTCTTTTACTCCTGGACAATTGCGTCAGCAGGCTGGCTCTTCTACGGGTCTAGAAAGTAATTAATTTTAGGCTTAATTACCTATATAGTCCCTGTGGTAGTGATTTTTAAGAAACAGTCTCTGGGTACAACTTTAAACGTAACAGTCCCTGTGGTTTATTTGTTTGGACATACAGGTCCTTTAGGCCATAAAAAATAAACTCACTAAGGGGGACAGGATTCAAGATAGGCTATCCGAATCTAAAAATAGTTATCTGACCCCTAACCAATGTCAATCTTCCGTTAGTTGGCTAATTTTTTATGGACGAAAGGACCTATATGTCTAAAAAAAGGACCATAGGGACCGTTTCTTTCAAAGTTTTACATAGGGACTGATTTGTTAAAAGTCAATACTGTTAGCCCAAGGTTGTTCTTACAAACAATCTATTTTGGTTTTGATGATAACAAATTTTTCATACTCGTTCAAGTCTTTCAGTTTTTACTTTGAAATTCCTTTTCTTTTATCAAGAAAAGTATGTTTTTAGAGTATCAAGGTTTCCTTATTCTAAAATCTCTTCAAGCACTTGATCATCATTACACTTGCTAATTAATCATCTTTTATATTGTAAGTATTTTTAGATTTATTAAATTGAAGTAGTTGCTGATAAAGAACAATTTTTTGTCTAAATGTTGGAAGTGTCGACACATTGGACCATAGTGTCGACACATTGAACTCCTACCCGAGAGTTTGTTTTTCAGGTCTTTCAAAATATATTTTTGACTAAGTATTGGAAGTGTCAACACATTGAGCCATAGTGTTGACACATTGAACTAACACCCGAGAGGTTGTTTTCAGGCCAAATTTTAATGTGTCAACACATGGACTATAGTGTTGACACATTGCACGATTTTGCAGAAATCCTGGAGCGACGCCAACTCATCCAAAAGTCTTCAAATTGTCTCAAATGACCTCCAACGGCACTCAAACTTTACAAGAAGACCCTTGGTGCCCTAGGAGCTTTAAATAGAAGAAGATGGAGAGAGAAAGCTAGAGGAAGTGTGCGCTATTAACTCTTGCCCTAATTTCTAGAGAGAGAAAAAGCTTTGAAGAAGAAAGAAGCTCCACCAACCAAGAAAGCTCGTACTCCCACCTACAAATACTGTTTCTTTATTTGTGAATCTTGTCTCTTTGCACACCTCAGTACTTTCATACTTGTTTATTCAGCTTAAAGAGCTTTACTAAGATTCCCTTTGTACCCATTCTTGAAAAAACACGTGAGTGTTTGGGAAAAACACTTGTCCTACTTGTTGGGTAGAAGAAATCCTCTAGGTTGTGAGGATTTGAGAGAGTGAGTTAAAGTATAAGCTCGAAAAACACTTTGTAAAGGTTCCTTAGCACCCTAGAAGCTAAGGTGTACTTCCTATTTGAAGATAGCAAAGAAAGTCCAAGGAAGTCAATAGCCTTGGGGGTGGACGTAGGCAAGTGTTGGCCGAACCACCTAAAAGTCACGGTGTCATCTCTCTACCCTTATCTCTATTTATTGTTGATATCTATTTATTGTGCTTCTTTAACTATTCCTTTTATTCTTCATTATAGTCCTTGATTTTTATAGATCTACTCTCTTGCTCTTTAGAAAAAGAAAAAGGGATCTCTGCATATTCGGTTTTATAAGAAAAAGGATAAAAGTTTTTATAAAATCCAATTCACCCCCCCTCTTGGGTTGTTTTTGCACTCTCAAATACCACATGGACTGTAACAATTATTAAGTCTTAATTTTATCATCTGCACAAAGAATATTTAATTAGCTCATGGCATCATATTTAATTAGCTCTTCTACGAATGTGTCTAGACACAATATGAGCTAGGTACATGTTCGGGAATAAAATGTTGCTTGAAAATTTATTTTAATCTCAAGTTGTACAATAAAGCATAAAACTTGCTATTTTATCAATTTAAATCACAACTTAGATTAATAACCCTTAATCAATTTTCCATCTAAAACCAATAATTGTGACATGAAAGAATTGCAATTATACTGATATTAGATGTACTATCATGCATTATTCTAGCTCGATCACCTTCATATCCTCAAACCCTAAATAACTAAGAATCACTCGAAACAAGAAGTAAAGAGTTCTAGACAATTCCCTTATCCTTTTTCAAAGAAAAATATCACAAGCATGCTAAGATCTTTAAGTAAATACTGCCCAATAGCCAAACTTGTTCAACCTGTGGCACATATCATCGTTCATCAAGCATATTCACCAAGAAACAAACCCAAATCCCCATCCAATCACATAAATGTAAGACTAACCTTTCCTTTTACAAGCTCTCCTCTTGATCTTTTGGAATATTCAGTTTCACCTAGTGGTTTAAAAAATAATAACCTTAGTAATCATCAAACCTTTTCCCAAGCTCTTCCTTCTCTTCTTTTTCTTTCTTCGTATTCTTCTTCTTCGTATCTCTCTCTCGCTTCTCTCTCTCTCTCTCTCTCTCTCTCTTTTCTATCTCTTTTTCTCTTTCTCTATGCATGGCAAGCTAAGAAAAAGAACCTTTGTGGGTCCTTCTCCCTTAAATAAGTATTCTTAACCAAGGTTAACATGTAGGGTTAAACCTAATCTAGGCAGCTGATCTAGGTAAACTTAGTGAATGAGCGATTTGGGGGGCTTGGGGGCAATCCATGCCAAGTGGCAAAAAGTTTCTAAATAAGTCCATAATGACAAGCTTCCAAAATCTTCCAAAATCCCTCTATTTCCTCATGTGCCTATTTGTCCCAGTGGCAGAGAGAGGGGGGCCATGACCCCCCAAACATTTCTTAAAAAAACATATTTCTATATATAAAAAATGGACCACAAATAAAAAGGAGATGATCTAGCCCCCTAAAACTTTTTAAAAAAATATGTTTTAAATTCAATTGGTCCCCTCAACTCACACTTTTCTAAAATTGAAAATAACCAAAAAAATTTTAAAAATACTTTTGAAATTGAAGTGGTCCGCTCAACTCACTTTTAAAAAATTGAATATAACAGTAAGTTTTTAGCAAAGACGTAATACCACCATTTGTGGTCCCCTCAACTCACTTTTTTTTTAAAATTGAATATAACCAATCACTTTTTAAATGGAGGAAGTTATTCTCTCATGTAATACCACCATTGGAGCAAAGAGAGACAAAAGGAGGCCAGAGAAAGAGATTTAAGATATTCACACTCAAGTACAAAACTATAAGTCTAAATAACAACCCAAGAGGGGTGAATTGGGTTTTAATAAATTATAAAACTTTTTCAAGATAATTTAAGCAGCATAATAGTAAAGCATAAAACACAACAAGGAGAGATATGAGCATGTAAAAAGAAGAGATAGAGTTAAAGAGATGACACCGTAATTTTAGGTGGTTCGGCCAAAACTTGCCTACGTCCACCCCCAAAGGCTATTTACTTCCTTGGGCTTCTTTTACTATTCTTCAAATAGGAAATACACCTTTAGCTTTCCAGGGTGCTAAGGAACCTTTACAAAGCATTTTTTGAGCTCACACTTTAACTCACTTCACAAATCCCAAAACCTAAGGGATTTCTTCTACCCAACGAGTAGGACAAGTGTTTATCCAAACACTCAAGTGTTTACAAAGGATGAATAAAAAGGGAATATCAACGATTGGCTCTAAAGCCTAAAGCAAGTGGAAAGTATATTGGTGCACAAGAGGACAAGATTCTATGTAGAAAGTTGAAGTTTGGTAGGTGGGAACACAAGCTTTCTTGGTTGATGCGGTTTTCCCTCTTCTTCAAAGCACTTCTCTCTCTCTAGAAATTAGGTTGAAAAGTAATTGCAAAGTGAATAGCACGATTGTTGTCTTTTTCTCTCTATCTCTTTATATATATACTCTCTTTAACTTCAAACGGCTCTTCAAGTATCTTATGTAACGTTGGAAGGTTAAAAGACTTATTTGAAATCATTTTGAAATAAGCTGACCGACGTTCCGGATTTTTGGAAAACCCGTGCGTATGTGTCGACACGCATAATCACGCATGTGTGACACTTCAAAATTGATTTGGAGTGTTTCTCTCGGAAGACAGTGCCAATGGGTCGAACACTAGCCTTCAATGTGTGTCGACACATAATTTGTTGGCTTTTGTTCACAATTGGTATTTTGATGATTTTAATAAATTGATCAAGTTTATAAAACAGACATCTTCAAAGACAAAGATGTTTTGATGAAAGAGCCAAAGACTTGAAGAAAGAAGATCAAGAAGATGCAAAGAGCTTAAAAGTGAAGTTTCAAGACCTTAGGGTAATAACCTTGTAACTCTTAGTTTCACTTTTGAAAAGGATTATGAATCACACTTGCAAATCTTTCAAAACATGCATAAAACGTTTTACCTTTTGTTTGAAAGATTAAAATATTTTTAAAGGTTTAAAACACCCCAATCAAACTCTCAAACCTTTCTTATACTTATGGGAAGTAAGTCTTTAAAATTGGGTGTTTCCAAAGAGGTCAAAAACGTGTTTTAATTGAACCGGATCACGTGCTTAAGTTGAGGAGGTCGACCGGCTGGTGAAGCGGTCAACCGGTCTTCGACGCTTGGTATAGCGTTTGACCGGTTGATTTGAAATAGATTCGTTGAGCTTCTGAACAATATGACCATTAAGTAACGGTAACTTGAAGCAGTCAACCGGTTCATGTAGCGTCGACCGGCTTGTTTTAACAGACGACTTCCAACGGCTATAAACGGCTAGTTTTCATATGTGGCCTATAAATACACCTTCATAACGTTCCAAAATAAATACACAACGACCAACATATCATTTTAGATACTTGAGTAATATTCCAAACCTTCATATTCTATATTTCTCATATCATTCACACAAAACACACCTTCATATCCTTGTCTTTGTGTGAATCAAGAGATAGAGCTTTCCAATTTCATATCCACTCTTTGAGAGAGTTTATTCTTCAATCTTCATATCCAAAAGAGGTGATTCCTTTAGTGAGGTTGTTCACTAAAGAAGAAGCTTTGAGAGGGTATATCTCAAGCTTGGTTAGGTTGTCACGCCAAAACTTAACTCAAAGAGGCTAGTGACAGCCGCGAGCA
>CM025854.1:15226965-15246478 GCA_003952965.2 Morella rubra
TTCCTTCTCCACTGGCCCCGTCGGCGGAGGGTACCGGAGAGACTAAGATTATAGACCTGACCTCTGACATCGAGCTAGAGGAATAGTTGACCTTAACATTAGTCATTTCCTTTTTTAGACTTTTGGGTTTAGTCAATTTGTGTTTTCGGCATCACGGTTGTAGTAGTACGAAAAGCTTTATTCAGCTTCCGCTTTTGTATCTATTTCTTCTACTTTTGTAATCCTCTTGAAAGATGTTTTTGTAAAAGAGAAACATCGGGATCAGTAGTGGAATTGTGTATTTACCTTTCCAAAATTTCTCATATCTCATTTCTTTCCTTTTTGCTATATTATGTTTTCTTTTCTTTTATTTCCAAAAATTTCAAACTCTAAGATTATTTCTTAATGTCACTTTTTCATTAAATTCCTAAAAAATCTATTTTTCCTTCCTTAATAAACTTCTAATTACAATACTATTTTTAACTAAACGTTTTCGCTAAACTTTTTTGAAGCCAAGTAGTTGTACTTCATAGGACCGATTCGTGTCATATTTTCGCCTATGGTCACATACCCATCTCTCATAGGTGAGCCTAGGGCGGTACGTAACTGGCATAGAGCGTTGACATAAAACATATTCTATAATAATATAATTCTTCTCAATTTTCCAAAACAAAAATAATTATCTAATTATAGGTGCAAAAAGTACACGAAAATCAAAATAAACTTTTAGGAAAATTCATAACTTTCTATTCTTCGACCCGTAGTGACTACTTAAAGAAGTATTTATCATCATCCAAGTATTCTCTAAACTTGTATATTTTTGCAACCTTATGTGGACTCATTGTATATACTATTGGAAGAAGCTTATATCATGCTTGTAAATTAAGAGGTAGGCAAACTTGTCCTTATTAGAGAGGTAAAGAATGCTCCTGAATTTTGGACAATGCAAATACTCTAATTGATTTTTGTAGCAACAAAGTTTTCCCAAACTGAAACTTGTGAACTCTTATAGTAAGAAAGCCCTACTTAATTGCCTTGAAATAATACTTGAAGGAAGGAGTTTCTCCGATATTCCACCTCATCTTTCAAGATCAAACAAATCAGCCTTGGCAGTTTGAGTTCACAATTGTATCCAATTACATTCGTCCTTAACAACAATCCCCCTTAATCACTTAGTAATGTACCAGTGCAAAAGTGAACTATCAATACCCTCTGCTTTGCTAATATACCTCTAGTCGCGATTCAAAAATTTCTTCCTCCATTTCATGGTGAGAAGGATCCTCCCTTGCAATCTTTCCTTGAATTCTTCAATAAAAATGTTTTAATCAAACATTCTTGCTAACATAAAATAGGGATAAATATACTTTACACTCTTTGACATGAGCGGTTTGAGGCTTTGCACCGTTCAAATCTATTATTTTTGTCACAATTATACCCACGTGAATTAAACATTTTGCACTCTCCATTAAAATTTCTAGTTCATTTAAACAACAATTCATTTTTTACCGCGTGAAATGACAATTTTATCTCCATAATTTTTTTGTTATTGATCATTTGATGAAGTAAAAATCAATTTTAGAGGTCAAAAAATCAATTTCCATCAAAATTTTTGACTGAAAAATGTTAACGAAGTTGGTACAAAGTGTCTGAAAATCATAATAGTTATAGTTGGTTATGCAAATGTAATAAAAATAAACAGTTTGAAGTGCAAAGTGTCATGACCCTGATATTTTAAGGGGGCACAGTGTATTATCTCTAAAAACATATTATTACACCAATTGGGTTCTCTCTTTTTTTCTCTCTCTTTATTTTACTCTTTAGGAACCAATGGCCTTCTCAGTAGGCATAATTGCACCTACAACCCTTGAGGTAACGAAACGTTGCAATTAGGCCCCCAGGTAATGATTTCAACGATTAGCTACTTGAAGTCGAGTTTTCTTAAAAAAACCATACCCCTCTATCCACTCCCCATCCCAGGTGTTAATGGTAAACCCTTATGTGCGTTTAAAGTCACGTCAGCACCAACCAATACGCAACATGTGTCTAGTTAAATTTCTAGTGCCACATGTATGCCACCTATTTGCCACCTTATCTGACCCAAAAAAACTCTAACAGACGAATTCCACCACACGATGTAGTGCATTCTCTGACAAAATTTCCCAAATCCAGCCAAACCCTAGATTTCACAAAATTTTCCGGTTCTCCAAGAAGCCAAATCTGTTAGGTGGCAAAATCAACGGAATGTAGTTGACCCGAATGTATTTATCATCATTTTCATCATTGTAAAGGAAAGAGATTTTACGATTCTGTGGAAGAGAAAATTTAGGGATCATTGAAAATTTAGCAACTAATTAGCTTTATTGAAGCTTATGTTAGTTGAACTTTTTCTTCTGCTTTATATTGGTCACGTCTTATAAATGAGAGTCAAACAAGTTTTCTTCTCCCAAAACACTCAGTCAGCCATCAATTAGTGTCGAAGACCAAAAGCTATATCCAAAATTAGTTGCAGTTGCTCTTTGTTCTTAGCACCAAAGCGTATTCATTTATCCTTAAGGTGGAGCTCCAATTATAAGAAGAAAAATAATCTTGCATTACTTGCAGGAGGACGCGATTAGAGGGTTTACAGAGGAGGACGTATGCGGTTCATTTTATGTTTGTGTCTGCAGCCATTTTGAAGTTATTGTATAGTCGACCACTAGAAATAAAGCACTTGCAAGACAAATTTCACTCACCCATCTACATAAATGACCTAAGGAATAGACAAAGACATTATTTCTATACGTGCCCTTTGCAATATATGATTAAGTTAAGTATGGTTTCCTTGAGAAGAATAATCTCGATCATTGAATTAATGAACAATTTTAAGGTGATGTTTGGTTAAAAAAATTGTCAATATTTTAAGAAATTTTTTTGAAAAAGTCAAAATAAAAAAAAAATTTATACAAATCCCAACACCTTTTCACACCAACTTCAATACATTTTCATAAAATAAAAGCTAACTCAAATCTTCTCTCTCTAATTTTTTAACCAACTCTATTATTTTTTCATTAAATAGTTAATCAAATCTTTTTTTTCTTTACTTTATAGAAAACTCCAATAAAAATATTTTACAATCAAATATTATTAAAAGTTTTCACTAACTTTTTACAAACCCAACAAAACTCAAACTCTCAATATTTTTCCTACAAACTCAAAATTCTTAAAATTTGTGCTTCCCAGACAATATAATAATAGGATCTTCTTTATATCACGATCGGATCTAAACACTCCCAACATCACCATTAGTCGTCATCATCGTCTTGGTTGGCAAGATTAATCTCTTGATCAATAAGACTCGATTCGATTTGGTCTTGAGCTAGTTCAGACAGTTCATCTCCACCCACAGTTATTTGTTGCACATATAACAAAAGATTTGAAAATTATTTAACAATTGTGAGAACACAAATCTATAAGAGTAAAACTTATGATCGAGAATTTTTTTACGTTTTTGAAGAAGAGTGACAACTGTTCGCGCTACACTCCTTAGGGATCATAGCTTACTGAGCCTAAAAGTGTCTTCTCGACAACATAATTATTTACATTCATAATTCGTTGCCACCCTGTTATATTAAGTGTCCATGTATTGTTTCTCCCTGACAATGTTTCTTCAAAATTACAGCCTGGGCTGCACAACATGTCATCAAGTATCTAAAAAGTGTTCATTTCCAACAATTGTTAGACTTTAAAGAAACCAATTATAATGTGATGTGAGAATATAATGTTTTGGCAAGTCAAAAATTTTCATAATTCAAAAGTTTCTAGAAATTTTTTTGAGAGAATAACATATATTCGGTGTATGAAAAGTTTGTGGAAAAATATTGAAAATCATATGAATTTTTTATGAAAAAGAATTCCAATTTGTGAAAAAAATCTGGAGAGAGATGATGATTTATGGAGTTTTTTTTTTTTAAATTGAAAACATGTTACAATTTAGGTGAAAATTTTGAGTTTTTTTGTTTGGTGGTAAAAATTTTAAGCTTTAAAAATTTTTCATAATAGTGAAAACCTTATAATTATCCCTTAAATGTCTAAAAAAATTTTCACTGATTCCCTTGTAGGATTTTTGAAAAGTTGGTGATAAATTTTAAGACTTTCAATTGTAGAACGATTTTTATTAAAGTTTGTGAAAATGTGTAGATAGAGATTATTGGATTGAATTTTTTTTCATAAAAAGTATTGATGTTTATAAAAAAAAAATTGAAATTTTATTATTTTTCACTATTTGAAAATTTTATTTAAATGATTTTCACTTTCAATTTAAGAAACAAAACCCAAAATAATTACATTTCTAATGTTCAATGCTATGTTATTTTCGGACCAAATAAATTGTTTGAAAATTTTCGAAAATGGACTGGAAGAAAATGAAAATGCACTTATTTCATAAAATGAGACAAATTTCGAAGGTTTCACATTAAGGATCAGTTAAGGAAGAAGAAAAAATTTCTAGCACCGTAAAACTATATTAAAAAGGTAAAGCAAAATTATTTGAAAAGGTGAAACAAAAACTAATAATGGGTGTTGTAATGGTTTGTCATGAATTCATTGAACTTAAAAAAGTAAATATAGTTTATTTGTAACTATTGTGTTAATAGTAAGTACTTCATTTATGTTTTTTTCAAAAAGTCCGGAAGAAATACCAATTTAGAATGTCGTCTTAGTTGTGGGATTTGGTCGCGATGACAAGGAATGAGAAAACTATTGAAAAATTAAAACTTCACAAGGCAAAACGAGAGAGGCCGCAATGGTTAATAGAGTGTTAGCTTAAGGTTGTTTTTGCAAACAATCTTCAATTGATTTTGATGATAACAAAGTCTCTAAGTTTTTAAGGACTTTAGATTTTACATTGTCAATCCTTTCTTTTAAAAGGATTTATGTCAAGTATCAAAGTTTCTCTCTTTATAAAATCTCTCTAAGCTACTTGATCTTCATTGTTCTTGTTAAATGATCATCTTTTTATTGTAAATGGTTTTGAGAATCATTGAATTGGGATAGTTGTTGTTAAAGAACATTTTTTTTGACTTAGTGTTGGAAGTGTCGACACATTGACTAAGTGTCGACACATTGAACTAACTCCCGAGAGTTTGCTTTCCAAGTCATTCAAAATGATTTTTTGGCTAAGTATTGGAAGTGTCGACACATTCTAACTAACACCGAGAGTTTTCTTGGTCAAAGTTTAATGTGTCAGCACATACCACAAGTGTCGACACATTGTATTATTTTGCAGAATCTTGGAGCGATGCCAATCATCAAAAAGTTCCAAATGTCTCAAATGACCTCCAACGGCACTCAAGCTTTACAAGAAGACCTTGGTGCCCTAGAAGCTTTAAATAGAAGAAGATGGAGAGAGAAAAAGAAGTAGTGTGCGCCATTAACTCTTGCCCTAATTTCTAGAGAGAGAAAAGCTTTCAAGAGAAAGGAAGCTCCACCATCCAAGAAAGCTCGTACTCCCACCTGCAAATACTGTAGCTCTCTTGTGAATCTTGTCTCTTTGCACACCTCAGTACCTCATACTTGTTTATTCAGCTTAAAGAGCTTTTACTAAGATTCTCTTTGTACCCATTCTTGAAAAACACGTGAGTGTTTGTGAAAAACACTTGTCCTACTTGTTTGGGTAGAAGAAATCCTCTAGGTTGTGAGGATTTGAGAGAGTGAGTTAAAGTGTAAGCTTGAAAACACTTTTGTAAAGGTTACTTAGCACCCGAGAAGCTAAGGTGTACTTACTATTTGGAAAATAGTGAAGGAAGCCCAAGGAAGTCAATAGCCTTGGGGTGGACGTAGGCAAGTGTTGGCCGAACCACCTAAAAGTCACGGTGTCATCTCTCTATCCTTATCTCCATTTATTGTTGATATTTTTGTTGCACTTGTTTGTCTTTTCTTTCATTCTCTATTATTAGTCCTTGATTATATAGATTATTCTCTCCTTAGATCGGATTCTTAGCATATTGGGTTTAAAAGAAAAAGGGAGAAAAGTTTTATAAAACCCAATTCCCCCCCTCTTGGGTTGTTTTTGACCTCTCAATTGGTATCAGAGCTGAGGTTAGACGCTTTTAAATGACAACCCTAGTTAGCACCTCCTTAGCTGAAGGGCAGTCGACAAATCGACCTCCCTTGTTTAATGGAACCTCCTATAACTATTGGAAGGCAAGGATGAGAATCTACATCCAAGCCGTTGATTATGATCTGTGGAGAATCATTTCAAGAGGTCCTCGATTTCCCCGAGGAGCAGATGGAAAGCTCAAGGAAGAGAAAGATTTTGATGAGAATGATCTTAAGCTCATGTCTCTAAATTCTAAGGCTATGAATGTTCTGTACTGTTCTCTCGATTCAAATGAGTTCAATCGTATCTCTGGATGCGATACTGCTAAAGAAATTTGGGATAAACTTCTAGTATCCCATGAAGGTACGAATCAGGTAAAAGAAAGCAAGATTAGCATGCTTGTCATAGCTATGAGCTCTTTAAGATGAAATCTGATGAATCTATCTCTTCTATGTTTACTCGTTTTACTGATATCATAAATGGGTTAAAATCTCTTGGTAAAGAATACACTAACGATGAAATGGTAAGAAAGATTCTCAGGTGTCTTCCTAAAGCTTGGGAACCCAAGGTCACGCAATTCAAGAAGCTAAGGACTTGACGAAGCTCTCCTTGGACGAGCTCATGGGATCTCTCATGACCCATGAGATGAATCAAGTAAAGGAGATGAAGACGAAGGAAAAGGAAAAAGGGGTGTTGCCCTAAAGGCAACATACTCTAGTGAGGATGATGATGAGGAAATGGCTCTATTCACTAAAAGATTCAAGAAGTTCTTCCGTAAGAAACAAGGGGATAAAAGATTCTCAAGAAAAACAAATTACAAAGGGGATAGCAGCAAAAAGAATGAAATTATTTGCTTCGGATGCAAGAAGCCGGGCCACATAAAGTCGGAATGCCCAAATGTTGAGACACACAAGAAGTCCAAGGGTTTCAAAGATAAAAAGAAAGCATTCTTAGCGGCATGGGGAGAATCCGATGAAAGTAATAGTGAGAGCGATGAAGAAGTTGCAAATCTTTGCCTCATGGCAAAAGGAAATGAAGATGAGGTACAAATCTTCGACTTACTCATTTACTTTTGAGGAATTACAAGATGCTTTTGATGAACAACATGTTGAGAAAAGAATATTTTCAAAATATTGTTGTATTAAAAAGAATTTTGAAAGTATTGCAAAAGAGAATGATACTTTGAAAAGTCAAATTATTTCTCTTAGAGATGATCTTGCAAGGACAACAAAAGAAAATGAGAAAACTTTGCAAAGTGAGTCAAGTGTTTTAATTGTTGAAAATGACACCTTGAAAGTGAAAGTTGACTCTCTTACAAATGATCTTGCAAGATTTACTCAAGGAAAGAAGAACCTTGATATTCTCCTTGGTTCACAAAAATGTTGTTTCAACAAAAGCGGAATTGGCTATAAATCAAGTGGATATCAAAAGTTATATTCTGATATAATTATTAAGTCATCAACACCTTTCTATATGTGTAATTTTTGTGGAAAGCATGGACACATCTCACACACATGTCCAACTAGAAAAGGATCCACTCATGGGATCAAATTTGTATGGATTCAAAAAGATAAGATAAAGGATTTGTATCTAATACCAATGGACCCAAAAAGGTTTGGGTACCAAAGACCAACAACTGATTTTTTGCAGGAATGCTTGGAGTCCAAGGACATCAAGGAACATTGGGTACTTGATAGTGGATGCTCCAAGCACATGACCGGAGACAAAAGTTGGTTCAACTCCTTTTGTCTTAAGGATAAGGCTCAGTTACATTTGGTGACAATGGAAAAGGAAAGATACTTGGCTTTGGAAGCATTGGTACGTATCCTAATCCTACAATTGAAAATGTTCTTCTTGTCAAAGGCCTAAAGCATAATCTCCTGAGCATTAGTCAATTGTGTGACAAGGGAAACCGAGTCATTTTTGAATCATCAATGTGCCTTGTTGAAAATATTGAAAGCAAGAAAGTCTTGTTTGTTGGACATAGATTTGAAAATGTGTACATTGTTCATTTAGAGAGCATCTCCTCAGAAAATATAAAATGTTTTTTGCTCTAAATGATAAAGACAGCTGGTTGTGGCATAGAAGGCTTGCTCATGCAAGCATGGACCTGATTTCTAAACTGCCAAAAGAATCTTGTTTCGGGTTTGCCTAATCTCTCTTTTGAAAAGGATAAAATTTGTGCAGCATGTCAAAAAGGCAAACAAACCAAAATATCTTTTAAACCTAAAAACATTGTGTCCACTTCTAGACCACTCCAACTCCTACACATGGACTTATTTGGTCCAACCCGAACATTGAGTTTGGGTGGCAAACGTTATGGCTTTGTTGTTGTTGATGACTTCAGTAGATTCACATGGGTTCTATTCCTAGCTCATAAAGATGAAGCCTTTCATGCTTTTGAAAAACTTAGCAAGAGAATCAAAATGAAAAAGGTTTTGCTATTTCTAGCATAAGGAGTGATCATGGTAAAGAATTTGAAAATTCCTCCTTTGAAATGTTTTGTGGAGAAAATGGTATTAACCATAACTTCTCGGCTCCTAGAACTCCTCAACAAAATGGTGTTGTAGAGAGGAAAAATAGGACTCTTGAAGAAATGGCTAGAACCTTGCTTTGTGAAAACAACTTGCCTGATTATTTCTGGGCTGAAGCAGTTAGCACAAGTTGTTATGTTATGAACCGTTGCATGATTAGGCCTATTCTCAAGAAAACCCCTTATGAGCTATGGAATGATAGAAAACCCAACATTGGTTATTTTCATGTTTTCGGTTGTAAATGTTTTGTGCTCAACAACAAGGACAATTTGGGTAAGTTCGATGCAAAAGCGGATGAAGGTATATTTCTTGGTTATTCAACTTCTAGCAAAGCTTATCGTGTTTTTAATAAACGTACCTTAGTTGTTGAAGAATCAGTTCATGTTGTTTTTGATGAATCTAACACTCTTATGAGAAAAGATGATGAAGATATTGTAGATCTTAACAAAGGGGTTGATAAGCTTACAATTGACAAAGACAAGGGAGAGGCACTAGTGCAAGAGCAAGAACCTCAAGAGCCTCAAGAAGAGTCTCAACAAGATGATAATGATCTACCAAAGTCTTGGAAGTACATCAAGAGTCATCCTCTCCATCAAATCATTGGTAATGTTGAAAAAGGGGTAAGGACTCGATCCTCTGTACACCAAGCTAATAACCTTGCTTTACTTTCTCAACTTGAGCCTAAGAATTTTCTGAGGCTAAAGATGATGAAAGTTGGATCCATGCTATGGAAGGATGAATTAAAACAATTTGAGAAAAATCAAGTATGGCATCTAGTTCCTAGACCCAAGGATTATCCAATTATTGGCACAAAATGGGTTTTTAGAAACAAAATGGATGAATCCGGGGTTGTGGTGAGGAACAAAGCAAGATTAGTAGCCCAAGGTTACAATCAAGAAGAAGGAATTGATTTTGATGAAACCTTTGCTCCTGTTGCTCGTTTAGAATCCATTCGCATGCTTCTTGCTTTTGCTTGTTATAAAGATTTTAAACTTCTTTCAAATGGATGTAAAAAGTGCTTTTCTAAATGGATTTCTCACTGAAGAAGTTTATGTTGAGCAACCACCAGGATTTGAAGATGAAAATCTTTCAAATCATGTATACAAACTCACAAAAGCGCTTTATGGATTGAAACAAGCACCTCGAGCATGGTATGAACGTCTAAGTTCTTTTCTTATTGAAAATGGTTTTTCTCGAGGGAAAATTGATACTACTCTTTTTACCAAAGAAAAGGAAAATGAGTTATTAACGGTTCAAATATATGTTGATGACATTATTTTTGGATCTACTAATGAATCTTTGTGTCAAGAGTTTTCTCAAGTTATGCAAGGCGAATTTGAGATGAGCCTTATGGGAGAATTGAACTACTTTTCGGGCTCCAAATCAAACAATGTAGTGAAGGCATCTTCATAAGTCAAGCTAAGTATACAAGAGATCTTCTCAAAAGATTCAACATGGACAATTCAAAGCCTATGAGCACTCCTATGAGTCCATCTACAAAAATGGAAAAGGATGAGAAAGGTAAGGATGTGGACCAAACGAATATCGAGGTATGATTGGCTCCTTACTATATCTTACCGCTAGTAGACCGATATAATGTTTAGTGTATGTATGTGTGCTAGATTTCAATCATGTCCAAAGGAATCTCATCTCCTTGCTGTCAAAAGGATTTTCAGATATCTTGTTGGCACTCAAAATCTAGGTTTGTTTTATCCTAAGAGTGTTGTTCCCTGCACTGCTTAGGGATCATAACTTTTGAACAAGAAATCTTTTACGTTTTTTAAAAATAACAACAATTGTTCCCTACACTGCTTAGGGATCATAACTTACTCAGCCTAAAAGGGTCTCCCCGACAACATAATTACATGCATTCATAATTTGTTACCACCTTTTAAGTTAAGTCTACATGTATTGTTTCTTCCAGACAAAGCCATCACCTTTCGAAAATTATCGCCTGGATTGCATACATTTTGTTAAGTTTTTGAAAAAGGTCACTTCCTACTATTGGTAGACTTTGAAAAAACCAATTACAATGCCTAGTGAGAGTCAAGAAGAAATTATATCTTGAGAATCTATTGTTTTTGCAAGACAAAACATATATTCAGTTTGTGAAAAATTTGTGGAAATATATAGAAAATTATTATTTGATATATTTTTTTTTTTAAAAAGTATTGAAATTTGTGAAAGAGACTGGAAGGAGTTGATTATTGATTGACTTTTTTAAAATGCAATTATGTTACAATTTAGGTGATAATTTTGAAATTTTTTTTGGTTTGGTGGTTAAAATTTTAGGCTTTAAATAATTTCTATAACAAGTGAAGACCTTACAATCATCCTTTAAATGTATACATAAGAATTTTCACAGATACCTATTGTAGCATTTTTGAAAAGTAGAATGTAAAATCAATTTTATTAGAGTTTTTGTGAACAAAGAGATTATTGAATCTAAATTTTTTTCATCAAAAGGTATTGATGTTTGTCAAAAAAATTTGAAATTGTGCTGACTTTTACTTTTTGAAAATTTGATTTAAATGATTTTCACTTTCACTTTAAGAAACAAAACCCAAAAAATTACAATTCTAATGTTACATTCTATGTTATTGTTGGACAAAATAAATTATTTAACAAATTTAGAAGGTGGAAAAGAAGAAAATGAAAATGGATGTATTTCAAAATTGGGACAAGTTTTCAAAGGTTCACATTTAGAAAAGAAATTTTTAGAACAAGTGAAACAAAAAGTAATTGCATGTGTTGTAATGGTATATGAGGAATTCATTGGAGTTGAAAAAGTAAGCATAGTTTATTAGTAAATGTTGTGTTAATAATAAGTACTTCATTTATATTTTTGTCAAAAAGTCCGTAAGAAACACAACAGTTTAGAATGTTGTCGGCCCGTCTTAACGATGGGATTTGGTCGTGATGAGAAGGAATGAGAAAACTATTGGAAAATCAAGAATTTGCCGGGCAAAACAAGAGGCCGCAATGGTTAATAGCATTATGCTTTTAATCTCCAGCAACTAATTAATTTTATTCAAGTTTATGTTAGTCGAATTTTTTTTTTCTACCCTATACTGGTCACGTGCTATAAATGAGAGTAAGACTAGTTTTTTTCTTCCAAAACACTCAGCAAGGCTATCAACTAGTGTCGAAGACTAGAAGCTATATCCAAAATTAGTTGCAGTTGATCTTTGTTCTTAGCGGAAAAACTTATTCCTTAATTCTTAAAGAGGCTCTAACTATAAGAACAAAAAGAATCTTGCATTACTTGCAAGAGGACACGGTTAGAGGTTCTGCAGAGTAGATACGTGGTTCATTCTATGTCTGCTTCTACTGGGAATTTGAAGATATTATATGGTCAACCACTGGAATCAAATTGTCTGCAAGGCAAATTGCACTGACCAATCCACATAATAGAGACATAACATATAGAAGATGTTCTTTCTATACATAACCTTTCCAATATGTGATTAAGTTAAGTATGATTTCCTTTAGAAGAATAATCATGTTTATTGAATTAATAAATAATTTTAAGGTAATGTTTATTTACAAAAAATTGTCAACATTTTAAGAAATTTTTTGGAAATGTCAAAAAAATTTATAACCAAAGGCAAAATTGCAAAATTTTTATACAAATTCCAGCAACTATTCTCTCGCTACATTTTAACAAACTATATTACTTTTTTATTCATTATTGAACATTAATCTCTTAATTAATAAGACCCAGTTCGGTTTAGACTTTAGCCAATTCATGCATTTCATCTCCATCCATATTTAATTGTTGCACATTTAACAAAAAATTTGAACACTGTTAGAAGACAAATCTATAATAATAAAACTTATTATCAAGAAATCTTCTACGTTTTTAAAGAAGAACGACAATTGTTCCCCTGTACTCTTTAGGGATCATAACTTACTGGTTTGCCCAACAACATAATTATTTGCATTCATAATTTGTTGTCACCTTTTGAGTTAAGTATACATGTATTGTTTCTCACTGATAATGTTCCTTTAAAATTACCGTTGGGTTGGATAACAAGTCATCAAGTTTCTGAAAAACGTCATTTCCTACTATTGGTTTCCTTTCAAGAAACCAATTACAATGTCTAGTAAGAGTCAATAAGAAATTCTATGGGGTAAACTCATAGTTAGCCCTCTATGTTTGGGCAAAAATCAAGTAACTACTTTTATTTTTCAATCCAACAATTTGAGACCCATAACTTTCAAACCTATCAATCTTCGCCCCCCGTCTAAATTATATGTTAAATTAAACGGAAAAGCATGAAAAATGACCAAAATGCCCCTCCAAAATAAAATTATTAAAAAAATTCATTAAAAATAAAAAATGATATATTTTTTTTAAAATAATATTTTTAAATAAAACTATTGAAACTCTATTTCAATATTTATTTATTTTTAATTTATTTCTTAAATTTATATTATTTTTATTTATTTTTTAAAATTTAGCCTTAGAGGGCTATTTTGGTCATTTTGTATGATTTTCCGTCAGAATTAACGTCTAATTTAGACGGGGGCGAAGATTGATGGTTTTGAAAGTTATGGATCTCTAATTGTTGGATTGAAAAATAAGGATAGCAACTTGATTTTTGCCCAAACATAGGGGGTTAACTATGAGTTTACCCCAAATTATATCTAGAGAATCTATTGTTTTTGCAAGACAAAATATGCTTGTGAGAAGTTCGTGGAAAAAATATAGAAAATCTTGATTTGATTAATTTTTTTTATTAAAAAGTATTTAAATTTTTGAAACAATCTTGAGAGAGTTGATGATTGATCCACTTTTTTTAAATGAAATTGTGTTACAATTTAGGTCACAATTTTGAGATTTTTTTGGCTTGGTGCTAAAAATTTTAGGCTTTAAAAAATTTCAATAAGAGGTGAAAACCTTACAATCATCCTTTAAATATATAGAAAAGAATTTTCACATATTCCAATTTTAGCATTTTTGAAAAATTGAATGTAAAATCAATGAAATTGTGAACAAAGTGATTATTGAATGGAAATCTTTTTCATGAAAAGGTATTGGTGTTTGTCAAAAAAAATTTGAAATTTGGTTGACTTTACTTTTTGAAAATTGATTTAAATGATTTTCACTTTTACCTTGAGAAACAAAACCCACAATATTACATTTCTAATGTTACATGCTATGTTATTGTTGGACAAAATAAATTGTTTGACAAATTTCGAAAGTAGGAAAGAAGAAAATGCAAATGGAAGTATTTCGTAATTGGGACCAGTTTTCAAAGGATCACATTAAGAAGCAGTAAGGAACAAGAAACAATTTCTAGCATCGTCAATGTGGACAATAAAGGTGAAGCAAAATTTTTAGAACAATTAAAACAAAAACTAATAGCATGTGTTGTAATGGTATATGATGAATTCATTGGACTTCAAGAAGTAAGTATAGTTTATTTGTAACTGTTGTTAATAGTAAGTACTTCATTTATGTTTTTGTCAAAAAGTTAGGTAGAAACACCACAGTTTAGAATGTCATCGGTCTATCTTAGTGGTGGGATTTAGTCGCGATGAGGAGGAATGAGAAAACTATTGGAAAATCAAGAATTCACGGGGCAAAACGAGAGGTGGCAATGGTTAATAGCATTATGCTTTTAATCTCTAGTAACTAATTAACTTTATTCAAGCTTACATTAGTCGAGCTTTTTTTTTTTGGGTAAAGTACATAAACAGTCCCTGTGGATTTCACGTTTTGACAAATTAGTCCCTGGGGTGAGTTTGTACTGGATAGTCCCTGGGGTAAGTATCATGTAACAAAAAGGTCCTCCCGTTAGATTTTCGTCAACCCACTTAACGGTCAAAGCTTTCGGGAGGACATTTTTGTTACATGATGCGTACCCCAGGCATCAATTTGTCAAAAGGTGATACCACAGGGACTAATTTGTAGGTCCCTGTGGTATCACCTTTTGACAAATTGGTCCCTGGGGTACGCATCATGTAACAAAAAGGTCCTCCCGAAAGCTTTGACCGTTAAGTGGGTTGACGGAAATCTAACGGGAGGACCTTTTTGTTACATGATGCTTACCCTAGGGACTAATGTGTTCAACTTGAAACCACAGGGACCAATTTGTCAAAACATGAAACCACAGGGACTGTTTTTGTACTTTATCCTTTTTTTCCCCTATACTAGTCACGTGCTATAAATAAAAAAGAATCTTGCATTACTTGTAGGAGGACACGGTTAGAGATTCTGCTGAGTACGTATGCGCGCAATTCATTCTATGTCTATGTCTGTAGCAATTTTGAAGATATTATATAGTCAACCACCGGAAACAAAGGAATAGATAAAGACGTTCTTTTTATACATGACCTTTGCAAATATATGATTAAGTTAAGTATGGTTTCCTTTAGAAGAGTAATCACGTTTATTGAATTAATGAACAATTTTAAGGTAATGTTTACTTATAAAAAGTTGTCAACATTTTAAGAAATTTTTTTGAAAAAGTCAAGAAGAAACTTTATAACCAAAGTCAAAATTGCAAAAATTTTATACACAAAACTTCAATACAATTTCATAAAATAAAAATAAGTCAACTATTCTCTCTCTAAATTTTAACAAACTCTATTACTTTTTTATTCAATATTCAACATTAATCTCTTGATTAATAAGACCCAATTCAGTTTGGGCTTTAGCCAATTCAAGTAGTTCATCTCCATCCACATTTAATTGTTGCACCTATAACAAAAGATTTGAACATAATTATTGAGACTAAAAGGGTCTCCCCGACAACATAATTATTTGCATTTATAATTTGTTGCCACCTTTTGAGTTAAGTTTACATTTATTGTTTCTCCTGACAATGTTCCTTTAAAATTATCGTCTGGGTTCAATAACATGTCATCAAGTTTTTGAAAAGGTCATTTACTACTATTGTTAAACTTTGAAGAAACCAATTACAATGTTGAGCCAGTGTTAAGAAGAAATTATATCTCGAGAATCTATTGTTTTTGCAAAACAAAACATATATATGGTTTGTGAAAAATTGGTGGAAAAATTATAGAAAATCATGATTTGATATTTTTTTAATTAAAAAGTATTGGCATTTGTAATTCTTACTTTTATAATCTGTAACCCATTAGACTCTGAAATTATTTTCAAAATAATTTTATAAATAAAATATATATTATATATTAATTTCGAAAAACATTTTCACAAAATTCCTCTGGTAGGTATTTCTTTTTCTCGAGTCCAACTCCTTACAGATATACTTGAATATACTGTCACACAAAGAGACTAAGGTATTCTTTATTGAATATTTATATAAACTCATTCATCATTCACAAGACCCGATGTTATCTAGTATATTTGACCTAGAAAGATCATCACCAATTGACTCAGTCATAATATAAATGCACAATAAAGAATCCTGCATAAACCTCTCAGGTCTAAAGATATTATAAACAAATTGTCCTCAATATCAATGATCACTTCTAAAAGGTATATATATTTGATTCCGTTTAGTGCATGTACTCATACAGTACACCATTTGTTTGCTTAAGGTCAATACCTCAATGATTGAGTATATCATTCTCTTTAATAGAGGTACAACAAGTATAGACTTCTTGTATCTTGGTCTAGAACAAATATCAAGTGAATAAGAAATCGATAAGTCATATTCTCCGCTTTTTATTCATTAATCATTGGCATGACTTTCTACAATATCACTCAATAATAACTGTGTCATATCTTATATCACAACATATTACCTAATAAAATAAATATAAATACGTGAAATCTAAATAACAATTATCTAAAATAATGAATTTTTAGAGTATATATCTTACAATTGGCGAAATGGCATGGTCAGACTTCGGACGATGCCACTCGGGTGAGTTAAAAGTTCGTTCGTGTAAGATTTCTTCACCTGGCAACCCAGCCAGCCACCAAGGTGTTTTAAGGGAGGGAGTATTTTTACAATCTGCAAGCATTCACGCGCCACCTCACGGGGTGCGCAGGCTTTGGGCGAGGCCCAGGATTAATTAGGAGAGTCCACTAGTATTTATATTTGGGTTCAGAATTTTAATCGGCCTTGTGCTCTGGAGCCAACCAAAGTAGTTCGTCACATTACCTCCAATCAATTCTGTTATGGCAGGTCAATATATATCACTCTTGTGCGAAAGGAAAGCAAGCCAGAAGTTTCAGTTTTCATTTGGGGAGGGAGCTACCTCCAAACAACAGTCTCTTATTTTCTGATCTTCCAAACACTCTTAAATCCTCTGAAAAAAAAAAGCTCAAAAACAATTAGCCAATTTGTTACAAAAGGAAAATAAATTAAACAAAATACAAAAGCGACAAAACCTTCTCATTGTGAAGGCAGGTCGAGGTATTAGACGAACCCACCTTAGAGATCCAACACATAACTATGAGAATAAAAGTCCAAAACTTTTAAAAAAAAAAAAAAAAAATCAATCGAACCAGTACAACCTAACAAAACACGTGATCATACCATGCTAGACTAAAAACAAGAATTCCAAGATTAGGTAACATGTGAGCTACGTACGAGCCTTTTTTTTTTTTTTTTGTAATATTGCAATTATATATAGTCTAGAAGTACACTACCGTAAAATTTCATTAACTTAATTTCCGTCCGTGAACTCACTGCTTCAAATGTTGGGTGCCTTGAAATACCACATGACACCTTTCTTGTTTTACTCTAATGTAGATCAGCTTGCAATATTAAAGTAAAAAAATTAAAGGTAGGGTTTAGTGACTTGAACTTTACAAAATGAAAATAAATTGAAATCTCTCTGGAAAACCTGAAATAATTAAAAAATTATTCGTTCTAACAAAGAGAGAGGAAGAAAATAGAGTTGATGGTATTCTCCCTCAACTGTATTAAAAGTTGAAAGCTCTGAAAGACGAGTACTCGAGAAATAATAAAAATAAATTCCAAAGTTTTCATTAAAAAATCTTCCATTCCTTTTCCGTTTCCAAGTTACCTCCTTTCTTCAAAGTTTATAATAAGCGTAGGTAACTCCAGAAAGCATTGATGCCCTTTAGAACTGTTCCAATCAATCAATCAAGTGGACTCGTGATTCAGAGTGATTTTTTTTTTATTATTATTATATTCTTCTCTCACGATTTGGAAAGCTGATAGCTTTTAGGTCCAAAGGGAGGCTTAATGCATGAGTGCTTGACCAAAGTCCGCAATTAACCTTCGAAGCAGCGACGTGTGCAGGGTGGTGATTGGGGAAATTGTCTACTGTCAGACATATCAGAGCCACGAGATGCCACCCACCCAAGCTGACTTCAAAGCCAAATTATACCACTTGGTGCCGTCATGGTTCATGCCGACTACCCAGAAACAGAGAAGGGGACAAAATTTAATTTATCCAAAACAGTAGAACTTGAAATTTTTTAAAACGAAGTAATTAATTAGTCCAAACAAAATGAAATAAATTCCTTTGTTGGTTACGAATAAGTCACATTGGTATTGTTGTTCCCTTGTTAAAAGGGGAGGGACCTTTCGCCTCTAGTGTAGGCTTATATGTCGGCCGGGTATACAAGGTTCGGTAGATAAATTGGATGATAATCTTCTTTTTAGAGGACCTAGAGGGTTATATTTGATTGGTTGATCTATTCCTTTTGATCTTCTCAATTAACTATTTACAAAAATAAAAAATAAAAATTAGTCTTTGTTTTTTGCCCCCTTAGGGCTATCGTAAACTACAAAGTTTCATTAGCAAACACTTAGCAAGAAAGTTGGGAAATGCACTTTACAGACTTTACAGTTTAGTGGTCCTTCCCTCTTCTAGTTTGAACAATTTGTGTTGTCAGAGAATTGGAAATAAACCCAGCTCTTCAAAGCAACTTGAGTTAGACTCATATATAGAGAAAATATAAGACACAATAGGAAGGCCGTATTCTCATATTGTAATTTGAATACCTCATATCTAAATAATATTAATTCACATTAAATATGAATGATTAAATATAATATTATTTCTAACAATATATACATATAAATCTTTATATTCTTTCATAAATTTACATTTAGTCCTTTTTGCTTTGTTAAATAATATAAGTCAAATAATCATTCATATATCTTTCTATCAGTTTAAACTTTTGAGATGGGCTGTAGATTCATAAAATATCAAAGTCAAGATTCTAAATTCGAGACTTCGCTCCGCATTTCATCCTAATTTAATTAAAATATTACATATGTGAAGCCTATTACTTAAGAGAGAACGTTAAAGAATATAATTCAAATAATAATATATCTACCCATTTAATTAAATTTTTAGAATAAGTGACTAGTGAGATATCCACATGTTAGCAAATAAAGTTAAAAATACTAATAGGGTATTTTTCATACGAACTGACACATATATGACTTATTACATATACAATGTTTGAGGAAATTAATTATCAGAATTTTAATGATAGAGTTGTTTTTAATGAAGAAACAATATGTGAAGTCTAAAACATGCTCCACCCATGGTTTGAGAAGAAACAGTATTAGTGGGGACGACTGGTCAACCTCCCCTCCTCCTGAACTTTACATCCTCAGTTGTCCATTGGTCGCGTTTCAAGGCTGGTCAAGCGATACATCGCGGAAACCAAAATGGTGTTTGCTTTTTTTATATCTCAGTCCGATCATATCCAACATTAGAAAGTTTTGGAAAATGTCAGTACGACACATAATTATAATTTAAAATCAATCTTAACCGCTCAACAATTAAAATAATGATTCATATATTTTATCTTTTAAAAATTTTTAATGTTTACTGATTCAAATCAGGTGTTAAGTTAGATAGAAAACATACAAAATCATCGACCTAAGGCAAAATTAAGAAATTATTGAAACAAAATTTCAATAATTTTATTTAAAAAAAATATTATTTTATAAAGATCATTTTTATTTTCTTTTTTAATAATTTTATTAAGTTT
>CM025854.1:15281043-15299026 GCA_003952965.2 Morella rubra
GTGTCAACACCAAGAATAGTTGTTGGAATTACAATCATCATGGACCAGAAAGATCAGAAGTCAAAAGTAAAAGTTGACCATAAGTGTCGACACCTTCTAGGGGACTAATAAAAAAGGCATGCTCGTTTGCAAAAATATTTTAGAATACAAATAGGATTCAACAAATTACAAAACGAACATTAAAATCTCAAAAATTCATACGCAAATACTTAATACCTTTTTACACAATCTTCAAGAACTTTTTCAAAACTCCAATACTTTTTCAAAAAAAATTATAACAAATTATTTCTCTCCATACTTTTTTCATAACTCCAATATTTTTTTATTAAACAATTACCATCAAATCATCTCTCTCTACACCTTTTTACAAACTCTAACAAAAATTAAATATTTTAAAACTTTTTCATAATTTTTACACAAAAACCTATAAAATCTCCAACTTACATAAATATTCACAATTCTATCAAAATCTTAAAAATCTTACAATTTTTTACAAATCAAACATCTCCGATTCTAGATGTTGAGTTTTCAAATAGCTCTTTCCACATTAAATGAACCCCAACGACGATGAATCCCTATTTGAAGGAGTCTAAGAGGGAGAAATAAGTAAACTCTTGCATATCATTTGAAAAATCCATCAAGAAGCCTAAAAAACTCTACGCATTCATCTTTTTCCTCTTAGGCTGGTGAAATCCGTAAAATCTTTATCATTTTCACCTTTATTGTAAATTATTGGTTAGATTTGGCTAGGATTCATTTGTTGTGAGCTTCGTTCTCTAATTTATTATAATGATCCTTAACCGCCGAAAAGCTTTAGATTTGTTAGATTTTGAATGAGAAACATTTGTTTTAACTGTAAATGTATTTAGTTGGCATATAACTTCATGTTTGTATTTGTGTGTTATTCTTAAGATTCAAGTGTTAAAGCATTGCATGGTTCAAGTGTCTAAACAGTAAATGAGTGTGTCTAGAGCATCTATAGTATGACGAGAGTCTGTCTATAGTTTGACAATGTGCAGCTGGAGTGCTGAGTGTTTTAATGTTGGCACAGTTCGTCGAGAGTTTTCTTGTGTTTTACCAAGAATTGCGAAAGCTAAACTTGAATGCCTCTAACTGTTTTAGAAGTGCCTCAAAGTTAACTGCTCCTTATTCCCACCTCAGTAGCCTAGGATATAAAAAGCCTTTCCTCCCATTTGGCCAAATACACCTAAGAGACAAAAAATATCGTTCCTTTAGTATTTTGAGAGAAAAGATTCCATTGTTATCTTTTCCAAGACTCTCTATTATTGTTTCTCAGTTTACTTTGTAAGAACTAAAGTGTACCAAAAAGACTGTACCTTTCTTTTAGTTCCATCAGGGTTGTTGATCACACACAAAGATTATCCGCTTAGGTCTTACGGGTTTACTAGAGTTATGGTTCCTGAGATGGTTTGTGTGGCATTGATCTAGTAGCAATGGTAGTGAAGTTTCACTGGGCAGACTGCGTACAAGATCAGCGGTGAAGGTGCTAGAGATGAAGAATGAATGAGACCAGGTCTTAGTCCCAGCAAGGTTTGCTGAACTAGATTCAAGATTTGGATAAGAAGTTCGGTGTGTTAGAATAGCAAAGGGATTTATGTACGTCCAACGAATCACTATATATGTAACACCCCAACTTTTTAAACATCATTAGTTTTCTTTTAAATAAGTGATTAGTTTATAAAATAATTATTATTTATTATTTTCTGATTAATTATTTTTATTAGTTTAAAAATATAAAAAAAATTCCTAAAAATAGCTAGTAATTGTCAAAAATTACTAGAAAAATTTCCTCTTTCATTTTCTTTCAAATTCTTCAACTTAGTAGTATATTTTACTCCTCTATTATTTTAGTAATTACTAAATAGAGACTTTTTGCATTTTAAAATTAGAAAATGCCATTATTTCATTGTTTTTGCTTATATAACCTTTTTAAACCTAACTTTTTCCAAAATTTTTGCCCATGATTATATTATTTTCTTAATTACTAAGCCAATAGGATATTTTCTAGCCATCTTAGGAGTATTTTTAGGATTTATTTTATTTAATTAGCTAAAATAGGCCTAGAAAATAGGTTTTATTGAAAAGGGCTTGAAATAAAAGCCTATTGGGCCTTCATCAAGCCCATGCTCGCCCAGCCCACTGCTCAAGCCCAGCCCACCCCATTTTGTGACTCAAAACCTGCCAGCCCCTAGTTTAGTGCCATAGAAATTTTTTGTAATTATTAGTCATCATTTGTAATCATTAGGTCTACAAAACCATGTGATAACATGGCTTAATATCAATGGCTGCCTCCCTTGCTCCCCAATCCCCTTCAATTGCTTGAGTAGAGCTCCTAGCTAGTGGTAGGCATAATCATACCTAGGCTAAAATAACCCTAGTAACCTAGGCTTAACCCTAGAGCTTTAACCCTAGTTTAGAGTAGTATAAATAGGACATTGGTGTGAGGGTTAAACACACACCAAAAGCCGACCAAGAGAAGGTTTTCTAGAGAGAATTTGAGTGATAGTGAGAGTTTGAGTGAAGTTAGAAGGAAAAGGAAGAGAAGGAAGCCAAGAGGGAAGGAAATTGTGAAGAAAAATGTTGAGGTTCTTGATACCCCATTTTGCAGCCACCAATCCAAGTTCTAAGAGGTAAGGGGTAGATTTAATTTGGTGATGAATGTTGGCATTTTGATGTAATTAGGTTAGAAAATGTTTAGGAACATGCTAGGTTGGGATACATGATCTTTAGTTATACTAAACATGTTGTTAGAATGGAGGTTGGGTTGATTAGATGATGGAAAATGTGAGATATTTGTGCAAATGAAAGTGGCCATTGCTTAACCTTGATTTTAGACATATTAGGATGATTTTTATGTGATCAGATGGAAATAGGTAAATATTGTGGTTTTTGGGTGATTAAAAGGGAATTAAGAGACCTAAGGATAGTTTTCATGTAAGAGTTTATGACTAAACATAGAGAACTAAGCAACTAGACAACATATAGGCTTTTGCTATTCTGTGAGGACAGAACAATTAGGTGATTATCGCATGGGTTAAATGACCTACGACATCTTTTTTACACCAAATTTGGAGGGTTAGTACGGGACAGAGTGAGGAACATATGGTCAAAATTTCAGATCAATCAGAGTTAAGGTGAAAAAGTTATTAGCATTTGAAAATTAGAGTAAAAATTGGGTTTTTAAGTAAAACGGGTCATTTTATGTGAAAACGAGTTGGGCTTTATTTCTAATGTTTGGGCCGATTCAAATGGGCCTTAAAATTCATAAAACTTGATAAGATGTGGGGTTACAAGTGAAGCTTAAGTTTATATCCTTATTGGACTTGAAAAGCCTAAATAGGATAACATATTTAAAGTTGTTGGACTTGCCTTGTTTAAAAGTTGGAATTTCTTAAACAAGATTTAATGATTAGCTTACTGATTTAGAAAATATTAATTTGATAAATCTTGGCTTAAGTAGAATTTAGTATACTTGCTTTTGAAATAAAATACGAGTCATGAATATGTGATTAAATGAATATTTGCCATGTGAATGAGATTAACGCATAAAATACATATGATTAAACGAAATATATAAATGAGAGCAAGCATGGTTTATATGACATGAAAATATATGCATTGTTTGAGACATATGCATCCAAGATATCAAATGTTGCATACATAAGCATAGCATTTGCATCAATGGCAAAGTGAGAAATCAATGGTAATAGGTGATGGTACCGATCATCAGAGGAGTGCAACCATCACTACAGAGTAGTGGATGACCCTCTACATAGAAGCCAATTGGAGAGCCTTTACTTGTTGTTCTGGTGCGATGGATAGCACAGGACTGTCTCTGTAGTGTAGGGAAGCGGGACGTACAACCCTGTCACTTGGGGGTGAAACAGTGGACACCAAAGGATATTGCAAAAGTCATACGGCACAAGCATTGCATTCATTCATCATTCTACATCTTATTATGTGATAATGACAAGTATTGCTCCTAAGACATTAACTATCCCTTGAATATGTAAGTACTGTATCTCTTACTGTTAATTGATTTACTGTTTATCATCACATGCTCCATTTCCCACCTTACTGAGTCCTTAAGACTCACTCCACTTTCCTGTCCATATTATATGTTTATCATTAAGACAGAAAATGGCGTTGTTCGAGTCATATATTTCTCATGAGCTCCCCACCATCCATGTTCGAGTTTGGGTCTCGGAGAACCTGAAGTGATTGTAGATCATCAGCCCTACCTGGTCCCCAAGGACCCGCCTCCAAATGTTCTCACCGTTCCCCAATACGTGACAGACCCCCTTGGACAGAACCACGCCGACCTTAATTAGGTGAACCTCACCCTAACTGACGATGAAGAATGAGTTTTCTGCTTTTATTTAGTTTTTATGATATGTATGTATATAACTTCTAAACAATAAGGTTATAGATTTTGTTAGGTTTAAAGTGAACCACTAGGTTCACCAATTAGTAGCCTGATTTTATAAGGATCCCAAGATCCTCCCTAATCCCTAGCCCCCTTCAAATAGGTTGTTTTCTTTTCTTGTGTTTGTTACTACTATTGTTATAACATGCATCCAATGTTGCTTAATTAACTTTTTAAATATTTCAATGTTTTTAAGATTTTTCACTTGACTTCCATTTTCACCTTAATACTCTCAAGAATATGTACAAGTCTTCCGCTGTATTTTCGAATAATATTTAGTTTAAAATTCCAAGAAAATTCTACAGTCTCAAGAACTTAGAATGAGGACGTGTCGTAATCTTGCCATTTGTAGCATCTCTATTACTATAAAGAGAGCTTAGAGACTACTACAAGAAAGATCTCATGAACGTTGTGACAAGGTAACTTTGAGTTCTCATTACTAGTGGAAACCTTTCCCGTCCACAAGACCCGTAGAGTTTTGCTTCTTGAAGTGTGTCTTCAAGAAGTTTCTCTTCGTAATAAATCTGTGTGTAATTGTGTTGTGACTGTTGTTGATTTAGTTTGTTAATGCGTTGATTTTAGATTGAATATAAAACTGTTCATTATTGTCTGAAGTTAAAAGACAGTTTTCTAGAATATCTTGAAGCCTTGATTAAAATTTTAATTGCTTCAAAGATTTACTTGATTCTGCATACATATAAATCTTGACAAAAGATTATAGGTTCTTGATATTCTTCTGAAGTGTGCAGCAAAGTTTCGAAAAAAGAGATTCGTGAGAAACCCCCTGCCTCCCGAGATTAGGTGTCGAGTCTTGTCTCTGAGTTCTTGAAGTTTTATTGGTTATCAGATGTTGTATTTCAATGGGGATTACAAGCTGTATTTTCTTAGATTCCAAGAAAATTCTACAGTCTGAACTTTACGTGTCAATTTGTGATTTACTTGAATACGTTGTGACAAATTATAGTTTTGTTAGAGAAAAGAATCGTAATAAATCGACCATTGTTCATTATTGTCTGTTAAAAGACAAGAATATCTTGAAGCCTTGATTAAAATTTTAATTGCTTCAAAGAACTTGATTCTGTGACAAAAGATGAATGTGTTGATATTCTGCAAAGTTAAGCATCGAAAAAGAATCGAAAAGAATATTCCCCCTCTAGGTTCGGGTTTGAGTCTAAAACTGCCTAGTTCATTAACAATAAGTTTAGGAGAAGCAAAATGGGGATAGCCTTGGGTGTTAGGTTGTGAAAGTTGTGTATTGCAAATTTTTGTTAAAATTATCTAGCACCAGCAAGCTAGAGAGTATGTTATTTGAAGATAGTGAGAAAATCTAAAGGGGGAGCCTTTGGGGGTGAACATAGGCTTGATTTAAGCTGAACCACCTCAAAATATCAATTTTGTATCTCCATCCCTTCTCCTCCTTTTTTTTCATTGATTACCTTTTTATATTGAGATTGTGCTTTATGGTTTGCCTTAAAAATATTCAGCTACTGTTACATTGATTTATTTTTATTATAAAAGTAAAACTTTTGTAAAGCCCATTTCAAATCCCCATTTCAGTCTTTCAGGACTCTCAATTGATATTAGAGCCTCGTTCTTGATTTTGACCTAACTATCTAAGAGAAAAGACCATGACAACCTTCTTGAGATCTTTCTTATTAGAAGGACCTTTGTCAAATATATCTCATTTTTTTGTGGAAAAAATTACAATTATTGGAAGGTTAGAATGAAGATTTACCTTCAAGCCATATATTAAAAATTCTAGAGGAATATTACAAATGCACTAAAAATTCCCAACGATGCATTTCATGCTACAAAACTTAAAGAAGTTTTGGATGAAAATGTTGTGAAGGGAATGCCCTTAACTTTAATGAGTTCAATAGAGTCTCCACTTGTCAATCCGCAAACGATATTTGGAAATACTTTGAAGTTACCCATGACAAAACTAATCAAGTTATAGAATAAAAAATTAGCTTGTTAGTTCGTAGTTATGAATTCTTGAAAATAAAACCTGATGAAAGCATTTTCTCAATATTTACTAGATTACCAATACTATAAATAGTTGAAAATATTTTGGTAATATCTATACTAATGTGAAAAAGATTAGAAACATTTGTAGGTGTTTACCCAAAAAGCAAAACACCTCAAGAAGCTATCCATGAAGGAGCTAATGGGCTTTCTCATGACACATGAGAGGAGATGTTCAAGATGGTGGAAAGAAAAAGAAAGTAATAGCTTCAAATTCGAGGGTGGATAGTGAAGATGTCTCCTTCTCAAATGATCATTTGCTACGAATGTAAAAAGTCAGGCCACATCAAACCAAAGTGTCCTTTCCAAAGAAATATCAAAAGCCTGTGAATCTAGGTGACAACCCAAAAGGGGGTGAATTGAGTTTCAATGAAATCTGAAACTTTTTCAATAACAACCCAAATCCAAAAGCATTTCAAGAGTAATAAATCGAAGCACAACCTAAGGCCATTGCCTTCCTTGGGCTTCTCTATTATTGTTCCAATAGTAATCACACATTAGCTTCCGGGTGCTAAGTAACCGTTATAGTGTTTTGCTGAGGTCATGCTCCAACTCTTACTACAAATCTCACACTCGATAAGATTTCTTCTAACCTCACGGTTAGGCCTAAGTGTATCCCACACTTTAGTGTTTTTCAAGGTTTGATGAAGAAGTAATAAACATTTGCTTTTAAAGCTTGATGTGCAAATACAAGGTAAATTAAAAAGCAAGAAGTAAAAGATCAGAGATTGAAGCTATAGTAATGGCAAGTGGCAAAAATAGCTTTCTAGGGATTCATGCAAACTTACTTCTTTTACTCTTTCTCTCTCTTGGTAGGCTAGGTCAAGAATGATAGTGCAAATGGTGACATTTTCTCTCTCCATCTTGTTGTATTTATAAGCCTTCAGTATCGAGTGGTCTCCAAGGGCTTTATTGTAATGTTGAAGAGGTGCCCTAAGTGCCAAAACATCATAAATGAGAGCTAATATCATTTTGAAATAAACAAAAATTCCACAACATTTGTCAACACATTGCTCCTTGGTGTCAACACCATCTTCAAGTCAGGAAATAGGCTCTCGGGTGTCTATGGCATGTGTCAATACTATCTTCTCATGTGTTGACACCATAAAAATGGCTCTCGGATTGCAATGCGATGTGTGGACACTATCACTTCATGTGTCAACACCACCAAATAGGATCAACCTTGGGCTAACAATCTCCCCTTTTTGATAATGACAAACCGTCGAGAAAATTCTTTGCTTAGAAAAAGAACGGCTCCCCTTAAGAATATACAAGAGTTTTTCAAATGTTTTGATGCTAAGAGCTTCGGGATTTAGAAAAAATTTGCAAGAGTTTCCTTTGTATTTTGAGGTTCCCAAAAGATCAAAACACAATGAAAACACTTTTATTTCATCCTCCATACTTCTCAACCTTCCATGATGCTATTTCAAATCACAAGCACTTCAATATTCAGGAGTTTAGAGTAATAGAATACTACCTTTTATCGCTTTCCAAATTTCTTAACTTGAAGCATGATATCATATAACAATCTCATCAATCAGCATCAGAAATAATTACAAGAATAGAAGTCCAATCCATAGTTAATAGCGTAAACAAACTCAAAATGTACTCAAGATAGTTCAAACAATTCAAGAGTTCAAGTACATATACAAAATGAAATGCAAATGCAAAATGCTCCTTTACAAAGGACAAATGAGTGCGACAAAATTTTCTCTACAAAGTGTTCCTTTACAAAGGACAAATTAGTGCGACAAAATTTTCTCTACTTTTTCTCCCCCTTTGGCATTATCAAAAAGAGAGAGATAGTGAGGTAATCAGTCAGGACAAGGGCCAAGGATAATGTTGAAGCATCGAAGGAAGGCCATCCAAGAGGTCCTAAACCACTGAACCAAAGCAATGACACTTGAGCGAAGATTGCGATCCTTGTTGATGAAGATCTCAGTGGACTGATTAATGTCAATGACGGTTTGACGGATGCTACCACCCAGTGTGTCTGTAATGTTGACCATGGCATCCACTTTCTTAATGAATGTATCCCAAAGCTTCCAAATTAAGACTTGCTCCAAAATATATCAATGCAATAGTAGTAAAAGTAAAATCTTGAATACGAATGGTTACTTCAAAAGACAGTTTTTGAATATCTTACGGCACAAGCATTGCATTCATTCATCATTCTACATCTTATTATGTGATAATGACAAGTATTGCTCCTAAGACATTAACTATCCCTTGAATATGTAAGTACTGTATCTCTTACTGTTAATTGATTTACTGTTTATCATCACATGCCTCCTTTCCCACCTTACTGAGTCCTTAAGACTCACTCCACTTTCCTGTCCATATTATATGTTTATCATTAAGACAGAAAATGGCGTTGTTCGAGTCATATATTTCTCATGAGCTCCCCACCATCCATGTTCGAGTTTGGGTCTCGGAGAACCTGAAGTGATTGTAGATCATCAGCCCTACCTGGTCCCCAAGGACCCGCCTCCAAATGTTCTCACCGTTCCCCAATACGTGACAGACCCCCTTGGACAGAACCACGCCGACCTTAATTAGGTGAACCTCACCCTAACTGACGATGAAGAATGAGTTTTCTGCTTTTATTTAGTTTTTATGATATGTATGTATATAACTTCTAAACAATAGGTTATAGATTTTGTTAGGTTTAAAGTGAACCACTAGGTTCACCAATTAGTAGCCTGATTTTATAAGGATCCCAAGATCCTCCCTAATCCCTAGCCCCCTTCAAATAGGTTGTTTTCTTTTCTTGTGTTTGTTACTACTATTGTTATAACATGCATCCAATGTTGCTTAATTAACTTTTTAAATATTTCAATGTTTTTAAGATTTTTAACTTGACTTCCATTTTCACCTTAATATTTCCAAGAATATGTACAAGTCTTCCGCTGTATTTTCGAATAATATTTAGTTTAAAATTCCAAGAAAATTCTACAGTCTCAAGAACTTAGAATGAGGACGTGTCGTAATCTTGCCATTTGTAGCATCTCTATTACTATAAAGAGAGCTTAGAGACTACTACAAGAAAGATCTCATGAACGTTGTGACAAGGTAACTTTGAGTTCTCATTACTAGTGGAAACCTTTCCCGTCCACAAGACCCGTAGAGTTTTGCTTCTTGAAGTGTGTCTTCAAGAAGTTTCTCTTCGTAATAAATCTGTGTGTCAATTGTGTTGTGACTGTTGTTGATTTAGTTTGTTAATGCGTTGATTTTAGATTGAATATAAAATTGTTCATTATTGTCTGAAGTTAAAAGACAGTTTTCTAGAATATCTTGAAGCCTTGATTAAAATTTTAATTGCTTCAAAGATTTACTTGATTCTGCATACATATAAATCTTGACAAAAGATTATAGGTTCTTGAATGTGTTGATATTCTTGTGAAGTGTGCAGCAAAGTTAAGCATCGAAAAAGAATCGAAAAGAACCTATTCACCCCCCTCTAGGTTCGGGTGACCAACATTGAGTCTAAAACTGCCTAGTTCATTAACAATAAGTTTAGGAGAAGCAAAATGGGGATAGCCTTGGGTGTTAGGTTGTGAAAGTTGTGTATTGCAAATTTTTGTTAAAATTATCTAGCACCAGCAAGCTAGAGAGTATGTTATTTGAAGATAGTGGAGAAAATCTAAAGGGGGAGCCTTTGGGGGTGAACATAGGCTTGATTTAAGCTGAACCACCTCAAAATATCAATTTTGTATCTCCATCCCTTCTCCTCCTTTTTTTTCATTGATTACCTTTTTATATTGAGATTGTGCTTTATGGTTTGCCTTAAAAATATTCAGCTACTGTTACATTGATTTATTTTTATTATAAAAGTAAAACTTTTGTAAAGCCCATTTCAAATCCCCATTTCAGTCTTTCAGGACTCTCAATTGATATTAGAGCCTCGTTCTTGATTTTGACCTAACTATCTAAGAGAAAAGACCATGACAACCTTCTTGAGATCTTTCTTATTAGAAGGACCTTTGTCAAATATATCTCATTTTTTTGTGGAAAAAATTACAATTATTGGAAGGTTAGAATGAAGATTTACCTTCAAGCCATATATTAAAAATTCTAGAGGAATATTACAAATGCACTAAAAATTCCCAACGATGCATTTCATGCTACAAAACTTAAAGAAGTTTTGGATGAAAATGTTGTGAAGGGAATGCCCTTAACTTTAATGAGTTCAATAGAGTCTCCACTTGTCAATCCGCAAACGATATTTGGAAATACTTTGAAGTTACCCATGACAAAACTAATCAAGTTATAGAATAAAAAATTAGCTTGTTAGTTCGTAGTTATGAATTCTTGAAAATAAAACCTGATGAAAGCATTTTCTCAATATTTACTAGATTACCAATACTATAAATAGTTGAAAATATTTTGGTAATATCTATACTAATGTGAAAAAGATTAGAAACATTTGTAGGTGTTTACCCAAAAAGCAAAACACCTCAAGAAGCTATCCATGAAGGAGCTAATGGGCTTTCTCATGACACATGAGAGGAGATGTTCAAGATGGTGGAAAGAAAAAGAAAGTAATAGCTTCAAATTCGAGGGTGGATAGTGAAGATGTCTCCTTCTCAAATGATCATTTGCTACGAATGTAAAAAGTCAGGCCACATCAAACCAAAGTGTCCTTTCCAAAGAAATATCAAAAGCCTGTGAATCTAGGTGACAACCCAAAAGGGGGTGAATTGAGTTTCAATGAAATCTGAAACTTTTTCAATAACAACCCAAATCCAAAAGCATTTCAAGAGTAATAAATCGAAGCACAACCTAAGGCCATTGCCTTCCTTGGGCTTCTCTATTATTGTTCCAATAGTAATCACACATTAGCTTCCGGGTGCTAAGTAACCGTTATAGTGTTTTGCTGAGGTCATGCTCCAACTCTTACTACAAATCTCACACTCGATAAGATTTCTTCTAACCTAAGGCCTCACGGGTAGGGCTAAGTGTATCCCACACTTTAGTGTTTTTCAAGGTTTGATGAAAGAAGTAATAAACATTTGCTTTTAAAGCTTGATGTGCAAATACAAGGTAAATTAAAAAGCAAGAAGTAAAAGATCAGAGATTGAAGCTATAGTAATGGCAAGTGGCAAAAATAGCTTTCTAGGGATTCATGCAAACTTACTTCTTTTACTCTTTCTCTCTCTTGGTAGGCTAGGTCAAGAATGATAGTGCAAATGGTGACATTTTCTCTCTCCATCTTGTTGTATTTATAAGCCTTCAGTATCGAGTGGTCTCCAAGGGCTTTATTGTAATGTTGAAGAGGTGCCCTAAGTGCCAAAACATCATAAATGAGAGCTAATATCATTTTGAAATAAACAAAAATTCCACAACATTTGTCAACACATTGCTCCTTGGTGTCAACACCATCTTCAAGTCAGGAAATAGGCTCTCGGGTGTCTATGGCATGTGTCAATACTATCTTCTCATGTGTTGACACCATAAAAATGGCTCTCGGATTGCAATGCGATGTGTGGACACTATCACTTCATGTGTCAACACCACCAAATAGGATCAACCTTGGGCTAACAATCTCCCCTTTTTGATAATGACAAACCGTCGAGAAAATTCTTTGCTTAGAAAAAGAACGGCTCCCCTTAAGAATATACAAGAGTTTTTCAAATGTTTTGATGCTAAGAGCTTCGGGATTTAGAAAAAATTTGCAAGAGTTTCCTTTGTATTTTGAGGTTCCCAAAAGATCAAAACACAATGAAAACACTTTTATTTCATCCTCCATACTTCTCAACCTTCCATGATGCTATTTCAAATCACAAGCACTTCAATATTCAGGAGTTTAGAGTAATAGAATACTACCTTTTATCGCTTTCCAAATTTCTTAACTTGAAGCATGATATCATATAACAATCTCATCAATCAGCATCAGAAATAATTACAAGAATAGAAGTCCAATCCATAGTTAATAGCGTAAACAAACTCAAAATGTACTCAAGATAGTTCAAACAATTCAAGAGTTCAAGTACATATACAAAATGAAATGCAAATGCAAAATGCTCCTTTACAAAGGACAAATGAGTGCGACAAAATTTTCTCTACAAATGTTCCTTTACAAAGGACAAATTAGTGCGACAAAATTTTCTCTACTTTTTCTCCCCCTTTGGCATTATCAAAAAGAGAGAGATAGTGAGGTAATCAGTCAGGACAAGGGCCAAGGATAATGTTGAAGCATCGAAGGAAGGCCATCCAAGAGGTCCTAAACCACTGAACCAAAGCAATGACACTTGAGCGAAGATTGCGATCCTTGTTGATGAAGATCTCAGTGGACTGATTAATGTCAATGACGGTTTGACGGATGCTACCACCCAGTGTGTCTGTAATGTTGACCATGGCATCCACTTTCTTAATGAATGTATCCCAAAGCTTCCAAATTAAGACTTGCTCCAAAATATATCAATGCAATAGTAGTAAAAGTAAAATCTTGAATACGAATGGTTACTTCAGCATACCATTTTTGGAAAACAATTCTATCAATTAATTGTATAAAATTATCATCGATAGAAGACTCAAGAATTTTTGGGGGCCTCAGGGAGCTTTAAGGGAGATGTATTAGTCATCTTGAGGAGACAGATTTCGGCAAGGAGTTGATCAGTAATTTTTTCATAATTTTACAAAGTATTTTTTAAAGATGTTATTTCTTGATTATGAATATGTATTTCTTTCTGAAGATCTTGTAAAGTGACAGGAACAATATCTTGAGAAGAAAATCGTGCTAGAATATCTTTGTAATTATAATGAATATCAGAAGAGGTTGAGGAAGACTTAGAAGAAAAGGATAGGGGTAGATCAGAAAATATTTCTTTCATTTTTAAAAGGTAATCTTGTTGTTTTTCAGGGTCAAGTATCTGAGTAACTGCTTCAAAAAGTAAATGTTTTGTTTTGGTTAGAACAAAAATTTGTTTGCGAGCACAGATATCACCTTCACAACCATAAAGCTTAACCTTATCAGAATCAGAAAGGTAGGAAGAGGAAGAGGAAGAAGAATAAGAATCTTATCAAGTTGTTGGATAGAAAACTCTTCATCATCAGAAGGAGGAGTTGAATTGAGAAAAATACAGAAAAGTTTATCTTTAATATCGGAGGATAAATCTAATTTTTGGATTTGTTTTTTAGTAGAACATTTAGAAGCAAAATGACCAGGCTTGCCACATTTCCAAAAACAACTTTATTTTTTGAAGATGATTTTTTGAAAGGTTTGTTGGAGGGAAAAGGTTTGGAAGTTTTGAAAGAAGAAGGATGTTTCTTCTCATAATATTTTCGAGAAGAATACTTGTGTTTCCGAGAATGTTTTTCAAAATGTTTCCTTTGTTTAGAAGGAGGAACAAGGGAAGGATAACCATATTATTCATAAAAGGATCCCAACTTGCGTCGGGAGTTTTTCTTGTCAAATTTTAAAGTCTTGTTCAAACGCAGGTCATTACATATCCATAATCCTATCTTATTGATAATATTAATAATATCACCATAAGGAGTGGCAAGATTTATCCAAACTTTTTAAGCAAAATAATAAGGAAGACCAGCAATAAATTTTTCTTTCTAATAAGCTTGGTTACAATCATTACAATGTAAAACTTTGGGAAGGAAAATATCTTTATACCAAAAGAAATTAGAAAGAGTGGGACATTTTAAATTAACAAGAAAATCAGAAGTGCGATCTTTGTAAGAATAGGGGTCACCAATGAAATTTTTGGTAATAGTATAAAGAAGAGAATTAATAGCATCATGAATGGGTTGGTTATTATGCATAATAGTATCTACATTACCATCTAATTTGACAGCGGAGAGAATGCAATTTTTATCTACTTGAGATAAATATTGATCCCATCAATTTTTGAGTTGGCCAGTAAAACCAGTGATCAAACAATTAACAACTTGGGTATCGGTATGATTAGAATTTTTCAAAACATTGGAATACATGGTCATTTCATGAAGGATGTTGAGAATTTCATACTCAGAAATGTCATCAATATTCCATTCATAAAAAAGATCAGAGGCAAAAGTAGTTGTAGAAGTGAGATGTGTTCTTCAAACTGAAGATCAGGAGGTGTAGCTCAAGGGTAATAATTACGAGAAGAACCTTGAGAATATTTGTGAGGTATCTTAGTGGATGATTTTACTATCTTATTGATACTTAGATCTTGAAATTGTTTTTCTAAATCAGAAATGCTATTATCAGAAGTGTCAGAATCAGATGCAGAGTTATTAAGGACAAGAATATTTTTATTCTTGGGATCAGTTTTTACATCATTGACAGATAATTTGAAAAGCATGCCTTCAATTTTGTGAAAAACTGTATCGATTCCTTCAGAAGGAGTGTTTTTGGAAAAAGGAGGCATCTTAGGGAGTTCATGGGGAATAAAATTATGAGTATTTTTGGCTAAAGAGGAACTTGCAGCAATAGGTGATTTAATCAAATGTTCAATTTTGCAAAAATGAGTTCCAATCTACTGTAAAAATGTATTGGTGTAGCTATTTTGTTGAATAATATTATCAAAATTTGTGTCACTATTAGAGAAGCTATTGGTTTTAAAAGGAGTAGCTAAAAATTCCCAAGAGTTGTTTTTAAAAGTAATGGTTTCAGAAGGAGGATAAAACTCAAAAATTTTCTTGTGATCATAAGTGATCCAAGGGATATCTTTAGTCAAAACATTTAGGGAGGAAATATGCGTTTCAAACCATAGGAAGAAAGGGATATGCTGTTGAACAGTTATCATATAGTCATAATAATTAGCCCGAATAAAAGCTTGTTCATTGAGATTATAAGTATTTAAAAACCATGATCTTTTTGAAGAATTTTCAGGAGATTGAAAATCTCTCCTAAGTATATCTTCTTCTAAAACAAAGGCTGGTTTGTAAAACATAAGTAGAATGAGATCGTTGAAGAGGAAAAGCTTCAGATTTAGTAGGGGAAGTTTTCTCTTCAAGAATCAAAGGGGGTTCTGAGGTGGTTTCTTAAAGGGGAAATGGAATGGGTGTAGCAGTTCTGGTACTAGTTATCTCAGGAATTTTTATACTGCGTGGAATACTTGTAGGGAAAATCGAAGTCCTGGAGGGAAAGAATTAAAGGCAGATCTGAAGTTAGAAGTTCTGGAATCAACAGATAAACGAGAATTTGTGCTTTGTCTATGATTTAAAAAAGAAAGTGTAACAGATCCATCACTATGCTGAGCAAAGTATTCAATTTGGTTGTTTTCTTTCTTAGGAGGGAGGACAACTAAAGGAAGTTTCCATTGATCCGGAAGAATAATATCATCCCATTTTATCATACGAGGGATAGTGACATTAGAAAACTCAGTGCTAGTATTTAAAAGTATAGTTTCTCCTAAAAGAGGACGGACCTTAGACCGTGGGTCAAGGGTGGTTTTCATCAGTTTATTATGGAGCCAGTATATGACAATAAGGTATTGAGCACCTTCCATCATATCATAGCCTGAAGATTTGATATTTAAAATTAATGAATGCAAAATAGTTGTATCTGATAAGGAAAGGGGAAAACAAGGATAGTAATTAAAATAGATGGGTCCTTAATGTAAAGAAGATTCAACAATGCCAAGTAAAGAACTTTGAAATTGGTTATGACATCCATCTCGCAAACAAAGAAGAACAGATGCATTTAAACCTTGACAAGTGAGAGAGGTTACAACTACTTGAACCAAACTCATATGCATATATTTAAAGCCTCGTGCAATATGCTTTTTAATCATATCTGTATGTATGAGATGCAATGCTTCATATTCTTCGCCAATGGGTATCAATTGTTCAATGGTTTTTATCACATAATCAGTATGAAATGAGAATGTAGAATGTTTATATAAATGAGTCCTTCACCTTGGGTATAACCCAATTATTCAATGGCTTGTTATCTCCTAAAGAAATATGGTAATCATGAATATTAAGGTGAGATGAAGATGATGCATTGTTATCTATGCAGTGATCCATACTACCACTTCTCATACTAAACCTACTATTTGATCATTTTAAACATGTTGTTTAAACTGTTGTTTATAGATAAGGTTTATCTAGAAACAGGTCACACCAATCGGGTCCGGCCAAACGCCCACATGGCTTTAACGGTTAATCCAACGGTTCCAGGTGAATTCCAACGTTTATAGATAAACAATAGCTTAAAACAATAGTTTAAACAAATGGTTAAAAAATCAAAAGTACGATTTAGTATAGAAATGGGTACTGAACATATATAAAGAAACTGAAAAGTAAACGTGTATGGCTCTGATACCAAAATGCAACAGGATCGAGTGTAGATGATAATATCAATATTTAAATGCGAATGTTTTTAAAATAAAATCGTACATGTAGGCAGTAGCTGTATAGTAATAATGATTAAAACAGATACTGTGGAAATCATAGATTTATTGAAATAAAATAGTACAAAACGGTACAAGAAACAGGACACTAAACAATACAAATAGAAATCTGAAATTACAAAAGAAAGCTGGAGAATCACACAGGAAAGAGGGATAAGAAATTACAAGTTTAGAGATATCTGGGAATATAAGGAAAGAGTGTGAAAAGCAATCGGAGCTTGAAGGAAAAGATCGGAGGATTAGAGAGAGGGGCTCTAAGGGTATAGAGAGAAAGAGGGTATTCTGATCTGAGGCCTTCGGTATTTATAGAGACGGGAGAGAAGGGAAAAGACGGGTTCTATCCTTGAACTTTTATCAAAAGTAGGGGTATTTTTGTCAAAGGGTATGGTTGTCTTTTTCCAAGTGTCGGTAGGGGTATCTTTGTCATTTTTGTAGATCTTTGGGAGAAATCTTCCAGAAGGTTATCTTCAAAGTTATCTTCAGAGGTATCTGCAGGTCTTCCAGAAGAATATCTTGAAACTTTAATCATCAACAAGCTGTCTACTTATTGCATTGATATCTTCAAGAAAGAGGTCCAAGTCATCATATGGATCTTGGGCGTCTTCAAAATCTTCAATAGTAGGGATATTGCAAAAGTTGTCAGTATCAGATTTATTATCGTCCTCGAAAAGTTGAGAGAGGACATCCATCAATTCCTTCTTATAATCTTTACGAGATTTGGCTGCAGCAAGTTTGGCTTGTATCTGGCTTCGTTGGGCAAAAAACTAGGGATGAGTTTCTTAGGTATGTTTGGCTTTAGAGAGGGCCAAAAGGATTTTATCAAAGGTAAAAACATTCCGCCATTTAACAAAAAACTTTTGGGACAGTATCTTGGCATTATTCTGGTGGGTGAAAACAAACTTCCAACTGAATATCCAAGGAAGAAGGTTAAACTGTATGAAAAAACGAAGTAAGATGGGGATATTCTGGCAAGAAGGGTTTTTCATAGCTGGGTATTTTTCTAAGCTGGGAGTATCATGAGGATTAACAGCCCACTTATCATAGGCAGATTTCAATCCCGCGGAGGTAACAGTTTGTCATCAGCAACGAAACGATCCCACCACTGGAGAAACCAATAAGGAATGGGATATGAACAAGAAAATCCTTTGAACCAAATAAA